>CAUYSK010025800.1:0-64727 GCA_963575035.1 Avahi laniger | reverse complement strand
CCGTCCAGTGCTCGGAACACCTTAGTGGCCTTGAAACAGTTGTGCACGGTTCGTAACTGCTCGGCCACGACTCCCAGTCTTATGAGCAGGCATAGATTTCTTTCTTTTTTTTTTTTATTTCAGCATATTATGGGGGTACAGATGTTTAGGTTACGTATGTTGCCCTTGCTCCCCCTCCTCCCCCAAGTCTGAGCTTCAAGCGTGTCCATCCCTCTGGGTGGTGCGCGTTGCACTCACTGTTTGTGCATATGCCCGTCCCCTCCTCCCAAGCATAGATTTCTTATCTCTTAGATCTAACATAATTAGGTGGTTTCTGCTTCGAAGGGTCACAAGGCAGCGTGGTGAGCAGGGAGCTCTCCTCCGAGCAGGTGAGGCAGAGGTGCTTTTGGCCTTGAGTGCACACAGAGACGCTTCCTCTGCGTCTCCGGGAAACCTTTATTTTTTGCCTGTGTCGTTGCTCTTCCTGTACCGTGCGTGTTAATGTTGCTCTCCCACTCCAAATACAGCAGCGTCTGCTCAGCTCCACGTTCTGCCTTTTGCCAAAAAGCAAGCAACCAGCCCTGCCTTCCCAAGAGTGGACAAACCCAGAGCCGAGGGTGCCACATTGTCAGCCCTGATGGCAATCGCTTTGGCTCCCTTATTTCATCACCTGTTAGGATGCGCAGGCGGCGCTAAGTGACACGTAGCCCGTAAAACGTATCTGCTTCCCGCTGACTTCACGGCTCTGGTGGAGAGGCTGCGCACAGGGATTAAGACAGACTGGAGCACCAAGCAGGGGAGCTATGGAGTATTTATTTATCCTAAATAAATGACTGTCTTTGTGACGGCTGCTTTCCCTTTCTCCGCAGTTTAACGCAGTAATGCTGGGGGCGCGTGCATGTGCATCAGGGAGTAAGGAGCGTCCATCCATCTCTAGCTGTCGGGTCTGAGAACATTAATAAAAGGCTCCGCCTCATGTTGCCTGCAGGTGATCACCCGTCACTGAAGCATTCAAGGAAATAATGTCTCTGTCTGCTCCTTTGGAGAAAGCTTGAGAAAGCATTCCCAAGGTCATTTCTTAGGGAATATACTTTGGGACAGTTCTTCTCCTAGAGTTTGTGGTTAACTATCATTGAGCAGTTTGCACCCCAACAGACTCCAGACTGGGAGTGGGCCCCTCAAGTTCCCCACCTCTCACCCCGATAGGTGGTTATCAACTACTTTCTGTAGCGACCACTTCTCTAGCTGACTGACTCAGAATTAACAGCCTGAAAGATCGAGTTCTCTCAATCTCAGTAACCCCTTACTTATCTCATGCAAATTTCTTTTGAACTGAAAAGAATAAACAGAATGCCACCTTTTCAAACAAGCTTCTACAAAACAGAAGGAAAAAGCCAGACTGTGTAAATGAGAGAGAGAGAGAGGTGCCCACGATCAAAATCTGGAATAGATTTGGAGTTTCAAAAAAATAGTGCTCCAGGCTGGGCATGGTGGCTCACGCCCGTAATCCTAGCATTCTGGGAGGCCGAGATGGAGCATTGCTTGAGCTCAAGAGTTCGAGACCAGCCTGAGCAAGAGTGAGACCCTGTCTCTAGGAAAAATAGAAAAATTAGCCTGGCTTGATGGCATGTGCCTGTGGCATCAGCTACTCGGGGGCTGAGGGACAAGGATCACTTGAGCCCAGGACTTTGAGGTTGTAGTGAGCTATGATGATGCCACTGCATGCTACCCGGGGCGACAAAGCAAGACTGTCTCAAAAAAAAAAAAAGCTCTAAAGTGATCAGTACTTTTTGTGTCCCGGTCGGTGCTGGTGGTGTTACCCCATCCCAGGCCCCCTCTACTGAGTAGTCCCCATACCTCAGCCCAAAGCCTTACCCTTGCCTGACCACACCCTGCCTCTTTCGGCACAGCTTCCCAGACTTACTAGATGTCGTGAAGTGGCTCTGGCTGGGGTTGACATTCGACAGGACTGGCTGCGTAAGTGGGGGCACCCAGTGGAGAACACAAGGGCCCCTCATTCAAAAATCATGAAGAATTTCCAGACGGCCACAGCAGAGCATCTGGACAAGCACAGACACGTGCAGAGCCCGTGTGACCTCACAGGCTACATACTCATAAATCCGGCCTGGTGCTCAGTACTGTATTTCGGAATAAGCAGCAGTCGGTTTTAGGGCTGCCAGACTTCCAGCCCCAGTTGCTGGGAGGACCCCTGGCAGAACCCTGACCTGTGATTCAGAAAGAGTCACTCAGACAGGAACTGCCCAGGGTCTGGGTTTCTCTCTCTTTTCTGAAGTCATTGAGGCACTGCAGAATGTGTGTGCTTAGTGTCTCGTCCAGGCTGTTAGGGTGATCGGTGTGGTTTCTCTGGCCTCTCCAGAACTGGAAGCAGACCAGATTTAGTCAAGGATGTTGAAGCTGCCCAAGGACTGGCTAAGCTGCACCCTGTCAGTGAGGCCTCTGGGGAGAGGGAAACCAAAGCCCGGGCCACAGGGAGCCACGTTACTGGAGCCTGGAACCCGTTTACTACAGGCAGGAGGCCTGCATCTAAGTCAGCAGGCACTGCCGGGGTGCCCAGCATCATGTTGGTGTTCTTTGGTGAAGGAAATATGGTCCTTGCCCAAATTATCTTGCGATCTCTTTGAGCAATGTAATGCATGTTGAAAATATCAACAAACTTTAGGCCCACATGAGATGCTGATCTTTTAGGTCCAAAATGTCATAGAGACGATCAGTGTTCTAGACAGAGACATCAAGAGATTTTCTTTTCTGAAGGACAAGTTCTGGTGGTGTTTTCTTGCTCTGAAATGAGGTGACACCAACCTGTTGTTCACTCACCAGGAGGGATCGGCCAGCTGACAGGTATTGAAGTGCGCCCGTTTGTAATTTACAGGGCTCTGAATAAAGATGCGTTTATCTCTGGCCAACACCGATGGGCCTCGGTGCCGCTCCCAGTGAGAAACTTGATGTGCTGTGGCATCTTTGGGGGTGCGAGGGCAGAGTGACAGGGAGCAGCCCGGCGAGCCAGGCTGGGGAGGATGAGAAAGGCAAGCCCAGGCACTAAAATCCAGGGGGAGCTGGGGCAAGGGACAGGAGCGGAAACAGGGCAATGCGTGATGGAGATGGAGACCGTTAACAGAATCTCTGCCTCCCTTCTTCCCTCTTCCCTCTCTGCACAGGGAAGCCGCCATGCGGTGCTGGTGCTGCCGGGGCCCAGGCTTCTGCTGCGCGGCCACCAGCACACTGGCCGCCTCCGAACCATCCAGGAAGTGAAGGCGTCGCTCACCACCCCCTCTCCCACCGTGGCCTCGGGCTTCCACTGTGCAGGAAGCGCCGGGTCTCCCACTAACCAGAAGCTGGCAGTTCATACAGATTTGGCAAAGAAAGGGAAGCTGGGGAGTTACTAGTATTGGTGATTCTAGCAGGGAAGAGTAGCTCTCTGAGGGTGCGGTAAGGGGGTGTCATTAGCGTGGTCAGGCACAGCCTTCGTCTCTAAAAGTCACAGTCACCTCCCCAGTCAGAGACAGTTCTGGATGAAATAGGAAAGCATGTCAGTGAGGCTGAGTTATGTGGTGGAAAGAGCGTAGTTTTCAGGGAGAGGAAACAGGCAGATCTGTGTTCAAATCTTAGCTCTGCCTCTTACTAACTCTGGAACTTAAATTCTCGGAGTCTGTTTCCTTGTCTGTAAAATAAGGGTGAAAATTTTCTTGCCCAAATTGTTGTAGAATTAAACAAGATAATGTTTATAAGATATCCAGCAGAGGGTCCAGCACCCTGTCATATGGTAGGTGCCTAAGGAATGTTAGGTTTCTTATTTTTCTTATGAGAGCAGAGATGTATGTATTCAGTCACATCAGGAAAGGTTGGGATGGTGGAAGAAGTCAGCTGTTAAAATGGGCTCCGTGCAGATGGGCTCACTTTTTAAGCCTTTTCACCTGTGATCGAAGTCGTCCATGACCTTGGCATTCTGAGAGCTGTCATTTAAGGCAGAAGATATCATAGGTTGCCTCTGTGGAAATTCTAGAATTTGAACATTATGCTTCTGTTTACTTGTAAACCAGGCTGTCACTGTAAAGTTAGGCTGGCTTGACTGTGTCTGATAATAGGGGGTTGGAGAGCATGGAAAATTGGTGCCCATAGATGATCCCAGTGTGTCATTTTAGCCAATAATAATAATTCTCCTACCAAGTCTTTACCAGAACCGCTAACAAGGAGAAAATCGACTGGTCTGTGATTCCTCACCTTTTATCGCCCCCTGCTTAGCCTCGGTGGAGGTGCTAATGAACAAGTGAAATGGCCAAGGGGTGAGTTGCTGGGGATGAGAAGCAAAAGGCTCAGAAAATCCACAAACTTTGAAGGACTGAATTAACTCTAGTAGAAAGAACAGACAAATTCACCTGCTGGCCATTGTTGGAAGCTAAATTAACACACTAGAAGCAAAGCTTTCCTTCTTAAATTTCATTTTTAATCTAGTGGTAGATATTTTGGGACGCCGCAGCCTATCACATCTGCTAACTGATGTTCGGATGCTACGAAGGAGAACACCCACTGTTCTAAGAACATCCGAGGCCTCTCCCTCCCTCCCTAGCCTCTCTATGGCAAAGTATAAAGTCAGAGAAGCCAAATTGGTTTCTCTGAAAACAGAATTGAGATTGCTCTCCCAAGCCCCAATCCTAGGCCACTCTCTAAACTGAGAGAAATGGATGACCCAGGTATTTTGACCCTCACTCATTGCTAGGTGAGGCAGTTCCCATAAGGGAGCGGTGTTTTATTATCTGCCTTAACTTAGCCACTGAATGGAGAGGCACTACAATGTAATTAATCCTGCATGCTCAGACTCTGGTGTTCATCAGAATCCCGTGGAAGGATTTTGAAAACCATTGCTGGTCCCTTCCCTCAGAGTCTCTGATTTTGGTAGGCCTGGGGTGGGACAGAGAACTCACGAATCTAACAAGTTCCCAGGTTCTGGGGACCGCACTTTGAGAACTACGGTGTAACAGATGAGAAGATGAGCTCTGAAATCAGGCTACCTGGGTTTGAATCCCAGATCTCTCACGCGATAGTTGTACAACTGGGTAGTTTATAGTTTGCACCATCTCTTAGGGTCCAAGTTTTCGCATTTGTAAAATGGGAATACTGATATCTCCTAGAGTTGTGAACATTAAATGAGGTAATGTGTGACAAGCCCTTAGATGGATGGCGTGTGTTCAGTGTAGACATTGGCTGCCCATAACAATATAATGGCTGAAATTTTTTGAACATTTACCATGTGCCAGAGACTGACCAAGCCCTTTGCATGTAATATCCACCTCCTCTCCCCTCCTCACCTCCTGCCTGTCTTCCTCTTTCTCTCCATTATCCCCTCCCTTCTCTCTTCCCTCCCACTTTCTTGCTCTTCATAAACAATATTGTGCTATTAAACAAAATTAATAAAATTCTAAATAACAAAAATATACATCTGTTGTCATAAAGTGAGACCTCTAAGAGTATGAGCACTTTGAGATCTGGCCACTTCTTTATCTCCGTGTCTCAGAGTGGTACCAGCGATGTAGCAGTTTGGTGAACATTTGTTGCGTGAATCCTGTGAGCCTTACAAGTCAAGCTGGATTCATCCATCAGGGTTCTCTCTAGTTCTTCACCCTACCCTTGCTCTCTTTCTGCCCTTTCTTTTCCCCAGAGCCAGGGTGCACACACCAAGGCAAGGTGGCATTGCCAACCATCTAAAAAGCTTTTATTTCTCTGGCTGCTCCCTGGACCACGTAGCAAAATCTTTAACACAGGTATTCCTTAGGACAGGGCCAGGTGTCCTTGAGAGTGTCCAGGAAGTATGGAGCCCTGGTCGGGGAGATGGAGCATGCACACCCAAGGGTTCCTTGAGGGAGACCAGGCCCTCTAAAGCCACCTGTGTTCTCTGACCCAGTGGAATCGGTGCCCGACTGCAACAGCTCTCTCCCTTCCTAGCCCCCAGCAGAAGGGAGGTGACATAAGGGATGTCAGCTCTCCTGACTCTTGGCTGTGTAGGGAAGTTGGTTGTCAGGTATTGCCCAGTTACAGTTGGTTTAAACTCCCAACTAAACTACGACTGCCCCCAGAGAGCAAGCAGGTCAGCTGCCTGAGTCTCCAATTACTCTCACAGCTCAGGTTTCCCTCTGACGGGTCCTGGTAGGGGCTGCTTGTGCACCGTTGGTGTGGCCAGGGCCTATGGCAAGGTTTAAGGTTTCCTTGTGCAGCCTTCTTGGCAGGCAGCTCCTAGAGAAAGGAGTATGTTCCAAGGGTTTGGAAGGAGGCTGCAAGGTGTGGATCTTTAATATTCGGAGGTAGTCATGTGGAGTGGGCCTGTGCCCACCACACCAGGAGAGCTTGTACCCAGGAGAGAATCTGTAAACTATGCAGTTTTCCAGGATCCATTTCCTCATTGTTTCTCTCTGCAGGCCCTGTGGCTGAGAACTACGTAAACACTGATCGAAGGTGCACCATGTACCGGCTACTCTGCTAGGTACTAGCAGGGATAAGGAATAGGATACAGCATGAATGAGGCCTGGCCTCAGGAAGCCTTTATTTCTCCTCTGTGTATCAGTAGAGGGTTGAGGTGGTGACAAGAATAAAGAGGTGGGAGGAAGGAAGACTTAGAAAATAATGATAAGTCTTAGACAAGTAGCAGTAAAGTGTTAACGTGGGAAAATGGTTTAAAGAGCTCATTAAGGTATTTGTAGTAGATATGTCTCCAGATCTGGGCTTGTCTGGCCGTGCAGTCCACGTGTGAGGCCCTGGCAGGCTTTCTAAACCCCTTCAACCTCGGTGCCCTGTGTTGGCATGAAACTCGGGGGACATCCCCCTTATACGTCAGCAAGGTTCCGGGTAGATGCTACTCCAGCATTCACACGTGTATCTGCCTCCCTTGGGAAGCTTCCCATTTGGGAAGACTGGAACGTTATGAACACAAACTAATGACCACCCTGCTTCTCTGCCCATACCCCTATCGGGCTCACCTTGGGTCGTGGCGCATCTTTGCTCTAGGACACGTTGCCTGCCAGGAGTCAGCAGGAAGCTGTTAAGATTTATCTTTCTCTTTATTTTTTTCACTCAACGTTTAGTCCAGCGCTAAGTTCCTATATGCCGTGCTGCGATTAAGTGTGAGAGTGGGTGGGTCAGAATTCCAAATTTTAGTTATAAAAAGATTCTTTTGTTTCACATTGTACATGGCTTCAAATGACACAAGGACTTGGCAGTGCCAAGATTTTCTTTGGAGTGACGTTTGCTTTAATACGTTTTGACCGATTTTTGTAACAGACCAGGATGGAGTTTCCCTTTTACCTACTGTTTCAACAAAGGGGCATGGAAGATCTATCTCAAAGGCAATATTTATTTTAAAAATTTCAAAATAGTATTCTCAGGATGCATTTACCACGTCCTCTTTGTCCCACGGGATTCATGTCTACACTCCTCTCTGCACATTTGTTACTCTGTTATTTTGAGGGATTGTTACCTTCCCGTCCCCCTCCCTCCGCTTGCCTCAAGGGCAGGCCGGAATGTGTCATACTCATTTCTGTGTCCAGCTGTGTATCCTCAGTGCCTTTGTATTTGGCATGTAGTATGTACTCAAGAAGCATGTATGTACCCAAGAAATGTACTCAAAAAGTGATCAAAGGAATGGATAACTTGGCTCATGCCAGTTCTTAAGGGCATTCCAAATGGCAGGGGATGTTCGAAAGAAGGGGCGTGAGGACCTGAAGGGGCGGGGAGATCAGCTGTATCCGGAACCCACAGTAGTTTCCTCAGGAAACATTGCCAGATACTGTTGTATGTGGGGAAAGCATCCACTTGTTCAGTAGCCTAGACCAGTGGTCCCCAACATTTTTGGCAGCAGGGACCAGTTTCATGGAAGAAAATTTGTCCACAGATGCGGGGTTGGGGGAGGCGGAGCTCAGGCGGTGATGTGAGTGATGGGGAGCGGCTGTAAATACAGATGAAGCTTCTCCCAGCTCCAGTTTCACAGAAGACAATTTTTCCATGGGTGGGGGCAGTGGAGCTCTGCAGCCCGGTCCCTAACAGGCGGTGGACCAGGGAGGGGTTGGGGACTGTGGGCCTAGCACACAGTTTTCTTTTGGGTACCTGCTATGTGCATAGCTCCTATAGGAGACAGTAAAAAGGAAAATGACATGATTCCTTCGTAGTCTAGGTGGGGCGATGCTGTAGAAACAAAAGCAATTGAAAGTACGAATGAGGATTGAGCCTGTGAGTACTTGGGCTAGAGACAGGCGGAGAAATACCCCTGCGTTCCCGACGTTGTGTAACACAGCAGTGGGAGCCTCTGGCACACACATGGCTCGACTTCATCCGTGAGCCTTGCAAGACAGCATCTTTAGCTCCAGTTTACAGGCGAGGAAACCGAGGCTCAGGGGCCGAGTCACTTGTGCAAAGCGACACAGCTAGTGAAGGACAGTGCCAAGGTTTGGACCTGAGTCTGCAGCAGGGCAGAGGGAAGGGACACAAAGTGATGGTCGTGGCCAGGGAAGGGACACTGTCTGCACTGCGGGGCGCGGGGTGCAGGTGGATGGGCAGCGGGAGAGGTCAGGTGGCAGAGGACCTGCCGTAGCTCCCAGGAGGTCACCTGCCCTGGCCTACCTTTCAGCACTGCCCTGAACCACGGGCCGCTGAATGGGGAGTTTGTCTGACTCCAACAGAGAGAGCAGCACAGAGAAACCTTACGTAACACAGACGTGCCCTGCATTCCGCAGACGACCCGAAGCCAGCCACACACCTCACAGACCCGCCTTTTGTCAGGCAGGGGCTGGGGGTGAGAACCGTATCTTAGGGTCCTCTCCCTCGTCTGGCAGCGTGCCGAGGAGCAACTGTGCTCCCCTCGGTCATCGCGCGGTGCTCTGCTCCTCATCTCCCTCACCGGCGTCAGCTGTGAAGTCACTTGAGAGGAATAATAATCCTAAAGAAAGACTCAGAGGATGAGGAATACAAAGCACTAAGAAAATAGAACCTGGAGCATACTTGGAGCTGGTTTTCCAGTTAAGAGGCTTTTTTTTTTCCCTCCCCGCCTCCCCACCACCAGTTAAGAGGCTTGATTAAAAGTGCGAGGGGAATGAATCCGTGATTTACATCATTACAAGTGAAGAGAGCGTTACAGCACGTGTCTATACAGCCACATCACACATGTGGGGGAAAGCCCAAGGGCTTGGGGGTCCTCGGGAGTGTGCGGGGTGCTGCAACCACGTGCCCCTCCGACGGCTCCACAGGAGGTGGCCCTGGAAGAAGAAAGTGGCTCTTGTTCCCACTGTGGGACTTGGTGATCTGCTTCTGCGCCTTATGTAAAGCCTCCTGTTGCCTGTCTACTCCGCCTTCAAGCGGATGTTTGTTCAGCATAGAGGAGCAAATTAGGGGCCATGATGCAGGAGCACGCATGAGTGGAATAGTCTACACCTTCAACATGTGATTCATTTACTTTGTGGTGCTGGAGGAGGCAGGGCTGGCCTTGAGGCTATCTGCTTGGAGATCCCCTTCGAGTTAAGATTTATGACACTAGCTTTACTGCTGAATCGGATCATAGACATTTATGATTAAAGGAAGCCATTTAAATTTATTTATTGTTTAAATGTTTAAACCAATTAAAGACTTTGTAAATTGAGCCTGTTTACATAGTCACCGACTACCTATTCCTGACTTCAGGTCTTGAGCCATATGTCCCCATAGTTATCAATCCTTATTTATAATTTAATATCCTTTTTTGCATTATTTAATATCAAAATAATAATATGTAATACCATACATTGGGCTTTATAGTTTACAAAGCACTTAGACACACATTCTCTTATTTTTGCTGGCTCTCCGACACCGAACTGAAGCAACAGTTGAAGGCTTTATTTCTAAGTTGCGTTCTGCTCGAGTGGGAGAAACCATGACAGTCAACACGAATTAGCTTTAGCCTTATCACTGTTTCCTGCTCAGGCAGGTCAGATCTGCTAAGGGAAGGAACAGGTGCCAAATGGCCAGGTGTGCCTTTTCGTGGCCTGGAAGGAGCAGCTGTCGGATGAACTTTGCCCATGTTTTCAGGATTTCATCTAGTCTCTGGGGGTCCTCCTGAGTAGTCTCCTCTGGGGGGGAGCTTGAGGACGGAGGACCTGTTCAAAGGCTTTGCACCTGTGACTGAAGAATCCTTTCGAAGGTCCTCAGAGCTGCCCGGCAGCCATCTGGGAGCATCTGGAGGGCTGGGTTGCTGTGTGGTAGATATAAGTTCATGCCTCATAAATTGACTCTCCCAGGATCTGAGCGGGTCATCCCCTAGGTCACCTACTTTACTATGAGCGGAAAAGGAGCCGTGACAGGAATAGCCAGTTCCCTGTCTCACTTGGTATGACTGCTGGCAGTTTGATGATTCTGTCCTTAACCTTGAAGCAATCTCAGTATGACTGACTCATATTACGTGGAAGATAATGGCCTTTGAACTCTTAGTTCAATACAGTCTTGACTTTGGTTAGATACCGTCTTGACCTCTGGAAAAAACTATGCCCTGGGCTACTGTTTTATTGATTCTTCTCTCTACAAAACAACTGGTATCTTTTAAGTTTTTTTTTTTTTTTTTTTTTAACCTTACATGTCTGAAGTAGAAGGTCGTCTCTTTTGCAGTGAAAAAATAACCATTTTCCCCGTGGTGTGCTGGATGCATGGGTTAAAGCAGGAAGACTAGCCATCCTGGTCTTTTGGTCTTTTGCTGATTCACAAAGGCAGTTAATTTCTCTCTGCCACGTTTTCTAAATCTGCAAAATAGAAAGGGGCGTTCATGACCATCTACATGCTACTGGGGGACTTTCTGTGCAACAGAAAATTGTTATTGATGGAACCATAGGGTTTGCTGCCAGCTTCAAGGGGTGCGTTTTACTCCGTCTGGAAGGAGGCCGGCAGTAATGATAGAAACGCATTGCATTTGACTTTGACCTTACTTTTGACAGCTCTTCCCTTACAACCCTTAAAGACACTCCCCACCATTTAAGAGAACAGCAGCAGGCCTTCAGCAAAACCAGCAGTCAGTGCATGCCTTTGTAGGCCTCTGGGACTGTGGTGAGAAAACCTTATTTATCCCTCTCTTGTTTCCTGATATCTTGGCATTTTAGAGGTGTCTGGAAAGAAAAGTGGCAGGAAAGCAGCATAACCTGCTTGACAAGTCTTGTACAAACAGAGGAAGTCCAGTAAGGCTCCTGATCTGGGATTGCCAGGCTCAAAGAAGCCAATTGTAGTGTGCACAAAGGTGCAAGTCACCAAGGCCCCGAGAGCTCCCAGGAGGCTGCGCCCAGGTGGGACCCAGAGCTCTAACTAAGGCCGCGAGGGCCACTGCAGCCCCGGGGAGAGCTGAGATCAATGATCGTGGACTCTCTGGTGAGGTGGCCATGTTGCTGGGTGGACCTCTGATAGTTGTCCCTGCTTTGCTAACCTAAGACCCTCTCACCTCAGTCCTCTGGACTTTATACCAGCAGTGCAGAGAATGGGGTCAGCAGCTCTCACCACTGCAGAACATAGGTGGATTTGTGAACTGGATTTGATTTTCCCCTTTTGCTTTGGAGGGTACAACAATGAACCATTTACAGTAGAAGTAAAGAAAGCCTTGCCCAGCACTCTGGGAGGCCGAGGCGGGCCGATTGTTTGAGCTCAGGAGTTAGAAACCAGCCTGAGTAAGAGCGAGACCCCGTCTCTACTAAAAAAAAAAAAAAAAAAAAAAAATAGAAAGAAATTAATCGGACAACTAAAAATATATAGAAAAAATTAGCCAGGCATGGTGGTGCATGCCTGTAGTCCCAGCTTCTCGGGAGGCTGAGGCAGGAGGATCGCTTGAGCCCAGGAGTTTGAGGTTGCTGTGAGCTAGGATGACGCCACGGCACTCTAGCCCGGGCAACACAATGAGACTCTGTCTCAAAAAAAACAAAAAAAAAGGAAAGAAAGCCTTTCCCATGGCCCCATGGCCCCTCAGTGGGCTGCCATTTGCCCCTCTCCAGAAAATTGTAGCGTTCACGTGATACCTCAGGGAGACCAGAGAAGGTGGGAGAATGCCTTTCCCAAATAGGTACGCAGGGCAGCTTTAAGCGGCTTCTGTGAGTAGGGGCCTGGTGGCATGCTCCCTGATGTGACCCCCTCCTTGGCTTCATAGCCCCTCTCCCCCATTCTAGGCTGATCCCTCCAGTCTATCTGGTGACCCAGAAAAGGTGAAAGTGAGGCTGCCTTTTGTGGCGCTGCTCTCTGCGCGTGGCAAGTGCTGCTAGGGAGAAAGGATTTTAAATGTGAGCTTTTCTTTCTCTACTGCAAGAAGAAGAGTCATGAATAAGTCCAGAAAGACAGTTTTTGATTTTTAGGATAGCATGATATATAAAATAATATGTTCTTCTTATTCAGTGTTATATTGTCAACACCTAGCACGGAGTTTAATAGCAAAAAAATTTTTTTTAATTGAAAATATAATCAGACGGATGAATAGGTGGGTGCTACTTGAATGCTAGTATTTATTTACCTTTTCTAATCAGATGATTTTCTGCTTACCCAAAATCACATGTAGCAAGAATTTAGGATGCTTACGAAGAAAAATGAATGTTGTTTGTTTCTCCGTAATATTTCTATATGAAAGCAAAAATTTGCTAGACTTTTAGAATTCTTTGGAGGTGTTGAAATTCCCCACTATTATTCTTAAGAAAAGAAGAGAGAACAATTTTTTTTTTTCTACCTTCCTGGCCTACAAGGAAAAGCGAATTTCAGAAAAACATGGGACAGAACAGGAAGCGTTTAGAGGTTTAGTCATACTTGTTGGGTATGAAAAAGCCCCACTGCTTTCTCATATTGTTTCTTTTATGGACTTAACACTTCCTACTTTGAGAATACCTTCCTCCCCAAGGGCTCAAAGTCCTTTATAGTCATTAATCTTCATCCTGCTTCTTTTCTTAAAAAATTGAAATGTTAACTACCAGCTGAAACTTCCAGCTAAATGCATTTTATCCATCTGGGTCTATCGGATCTGTGGGGAATGCGGCCTTACCGAACGCAGGAGGGTAACCAATTTGTCCCGGTTTCCCTGGGACTTTCACAGATTTAGCACTGAAAATCCCACCTCCCAGAAACCCCCTCAGTCCCAGGCAAACTGGGTTGGTTGGTTGAGCGGTCATCCAAGAAGGTGACCGGTTTAGGTAGCTCTGCATAAGGAGAAAACGTTCTATCGTGCAGCCCTTCAGACCTGGCCAGCTACCTTAGAATTGAGCTAGACAATCATGAGTGAAATCCTCATGGCAAATCTTTCACGCCACCAGGCCGGAGAAGACTCAAAGCACACAGCCATAGAATTAGGGAAATTTGAGATAAGTAGGTGTGTCTCCGTTTGTGTCTATAAAGTAAAATTTCTGGTTTCTTCTTTTTCGTCTACCCTTTCTCTCTTTGCTATAGTATATGGTGTAAAATGGAAACAAGAAGTGATAACTACCTGGTTTCTGAAACAAGAAGTGTGACCTCAGATACTTCTCTTGGTCTCAGATTTTTCATCTGAAATATGAGGATGCTGATCTCACTTTCAAACTTACTGTGAGGACAGAAGCTGGAAGTAGAAAGCAGGAGAGGAGAAGTTAGAAAGAAATGGAATCCATCTCCGTCAGTGAGCTCTGGTCAGGAGGTTTCTTTCTAGTACAGACTCTTTAACATGCTTGGGGCATTTCTGTCCATTATCTGTCCCCCCGTCTTTTCTACCACCATACACTGTGTTGTTTGAATGTCCTACTGTGTCTGTGCTGGGGGCTGCCACCATGCTCCAGCCTGGCCACACCTGCCACACAGATGTCCCTCCCTCCTCCTCCTCTGGAAGATCTAGAATCACCCTTGCTCTTAGGATCCTGTCACTGGGCCTGAATACATTACCCTGGGTGACACCCTGGGTGTCAGATGCTCTCTTCTGTTTAAACTGCCCAATTCAGCTTCGTAATCATCATGTTAAATGCTAGAATTTAAAAAAAAAAAAAAACTTTCTAATACATTTTCTACTATCTTCCATAAGTCCACAGTACAACTTTCATTCTTACTCCTCATTTTGGGGAGAAAAATGTAAAAAGATTGTGGCTTTGGAATCTGACATACTTTGCTTCAAATTCTAGCACCACTTGTGCGACATTGGGAAGCCAGTTCTTTGGCCTCACTAAGACTCAGTTTCTCCATTTATAAAACAGAGAGGTAGAATATCTTAAGTGTCTGACACATAACCTCTTCATTTTCCCTTAGCCTTTCAAGTTCCTACTCTATGCTCTCTGACATATCCTTGTTTTCATCTTTTCTCCTCTGTTTAATTTCAGAGGTCACAGAAAAGGTGGAAGTTACAGGTAAGGAAGGGTGAGTGTGCAGTGAGTGGGTACTGACGAATAATGACATAGCTCCTCCTCCTGACAACTTGCGCTAAGCCACGCTCCCTGAATGTTTATGGAACCGACTGGGAAAGAGGTATCTTTAGCAAAGGACCAGTACCTCGATGCAGGAAATGAAATGTGTTTATTATTAGAGCCACTCAGGCATGGTCCATACAACACCCCCCCACACACACACACACGCACACATGCACGCACGCACATCCTGTGCTCAACGCTATTGGAGAGTTGGTCTATAAATCCAGGTGAAGCTGATGCTGACAGATGGCCTGCTCTACTGATTTTGTAGCAGACAGCAGGAAAACCTTTGTTCAGCAGATCACTTGATGTTTTAGCTGTAGCCACTAACATGTTAATCAAAAGAAGCAAATGAATGTTTTCCCTTTGGGCAGAGCATGGGTGATGTTGTTACAGAAATTGCCTTGAATTATTCCTCCTCGACTACCTACCCACTCCAGATAGCTGGATTATCCGATCACGCCAGGACATGCACACCCGGCAGTGGCCACTTCTCCTATTGCAGCATCTTTATAGGAACCAGGTCTTTTGGTTTCCATTTTTCCATTTTTATTCTGTTTTTCCCCTGCTTAAAAACAGAAGATTTGCAAAGGCACTTGAAAGGGACATAAACTGTGTAGTAGATAATAGTCTTACATGAGCATTTTATCACACAGTCCTTTATGTAATTACGTGATAGCCCGAGCCTAGCACAGGTGGAGCCGCTGAGACGTTGCAGAAATGACCACATCTGTGTGTCTGTGCATAGATAATTTTTAAGATTTACTGCAGTGCCGGCAAGGTACTTTTGTCATTGACGTGCAGTGAACTTTTTATGCTCCAGGCCCTATGCCGCACTGTAGGGCATTATCTCCTTCCACCCTCACAGCCTTACTCGGTAGGGCCACTGTGGCTGCTGCTCCATTTTATAGATGAAGAAACGGAGGCCTGGGGAGGTCAGGAAACTTGTGCAAAGTCATGCAGTAAATGCCAGAGCCAAGATTCAAAAGAAGCCTGGGTGCTTCCAAGCCGTAGCTCTTACTCACCACTCTGCGCTGCTCAAAAATATTTGTGGAACGGAATGAAGAAATCTAAAGAAAAGGAAAACATGCTCCCTATTGGTCTTTTGTGATAACAATACAAAAACTTTTGTCTCTTTAAAGTGTCATGGAAATGAAACTTGAAAGGCTCTGTTCTTCATCTTCTACTTAGTAAGAATGCGCAGAATGTCTTGGTAATTTATGTCCTATGTCCCAAAGGTAGCAAGGTGGCCCCTTTTAGTGACGCTAGTTCCTGGTTTTAAGCCTCCGTTTTTCTTTTGGTTCCATGTGTGCCAGAGTTTATCTGCTGCTTAATCCACCCCCCTCAGTAGGCGTTTGTAGGCCAACAACATTCGCACGGCCACCTCTGCTGAAAGGACCTTCACTCCACGGCAGCGCAGAGCAGGGGGCGTGGACCCTCGACGGAGCAAGCCTTTGGCTTCCTGATGCGTGTGTGAGTTAAGGTTATGGGAGTTGACCTTTGGAGTACTTCTTAGACCTCCCAGTGATGAGATTAAGGTTTGTGTGTCACTAGGGTGATTTCTCGAGTGGTGTGAGAGAAGGTTGGGAAGCAGTCAGGTATCTGTGCAAGCATTGTCTCTTTCAGAGTTTCAGAAGTCATGGCCCTCATGGACAAACTGTTTAACTGAATTGTTTAACCACTGCATGGTGTGATCAAAGAAAAGACCTAGACTTTGCTGTCAGTAGGCTCTGGTTCCAAGCCTGTCACTTATTAACATTATGCAGGTTATGTAACATTGCTGAATCCCAAGTTTTTAGTCTTTAAAATGGGAATTAAAGTGTCACGCTTACTTGATTGCTGGGAAGTGTAAATGAAACAGTATATGTGCCTGTCACATACCAGTTCCAGTTGACAATAAATGACAGTTTTTTTCCCCTTTAAGTTTTTTTTTCCCTAAAGACTATAAGCTCCTTAAAGATAATAGAGATTTTATTCTTTTCTCACTTATTTCCATATTCTCAGCATCTAGCAGTGCCAGGCTCATATTTGTGGTAATCAAAGAAAAATCTTTTATAAAAGTCTTCAGACCATTTGTTCATTCATCCGCCAAGCAGATATTAGTTGTGTATCTGCAGTGTATTGGGCACCGTGCTTGGGGTCGTGCAGTCACCAATGCAAACGTAGCCTGTGCCCCCACTTTCTTAGTCTAGCTGGGAGAGAAACGTTACATAGGTAATTAGAGTAATGAACAACTTTGAGTCTTGAGGTGGGATTTAAATTTTGGAAATAGCTGACATTCAGCATCACGTCTGAAAAATTATACTTGATACTGTTTTTGGCCAAGGACAAGAAATGGCAATGAACCGTTATCTGTAACTTATTCTGAAAGTTCTAAAAGAAGTGTTTCTAAAGCATTTTTGAGGAATGGTGGTATTGTCGGAATAAGTATAAACACATTATAAAGTAGACAGGCAACGGACTTGATGAGATGGGATCATAATAGACAAGGTGTTCTAGGAACTTGGAACGTACTGGAATAAGGCTTAAAAACAAGTCATAGAACCAGATAACAGGGAAGCAAGCGCATCTCCTGCAGAGGAGACTGGGCAGTGCTGGCCGCTGGAAGTGAGATTTTTATGTAGACAGGCTTGAAAGTTTGTCAGTGTCAGTCGATGGCCCTAGATGAAAACACAGGACAATCCTAGCCCTCTGGGAGGCCAAAGGTGGGAGGATCGCTTGAACTCAGGAGTTCAAGACCAGCCTGAGTAAGAGCAAGACTCTGTCTCTACTAAAAATAGAAAAAATTAGCCGAGCGTGGTGACAAAGGTCTGTAGTCCCAGCTACTCGGGAGGCTGAAGCAGGAGGATTGCTTGAACCCAGGAGTTTGAGGTTGCTGTGAGCTAGGCTGATGCCACTGCACTCTAGCCCAGGTGACAGAGCGAGACCCTGTCTGAAAAAACAAAACGAAATAAAAACAAAACGACCACAGGACAAAAGATGGATTTGTGTTGGCATTAGACATGCTTTGAGTGAAACTGTCTAATGAGGCTCATTCATCCATTCAGTAAACACTTAACAGGCGCTCAACTGTGAGCCCTATTCTAGGGGCAAGGGATATAGTGGTGAACCAGACCGACAGGGTCCCTGTTTGTGTGGCATTTGGGAGGGCCTGGGGCTCCTGTGTGGTTTGGAGCTTGGAGAGGCAGATGAAGGTGTGGTAGGCTCCCAGCTGTGGACGTGGCCGCAGGAAAATCAAAGTCCAAACTCCAGTGAACCATCAACCCAGAAACAAGGAATTGCGAAGAACAAGACCTGGATCCATGCTCAAGGGCAGGGTCTGCTGAGGAGGTCAGGCCAGCGTGGGCTGGGAGACTTGGCCTGGGCCCCCAGGAGGCAGGACGGGAAGCCCCGAAGCGAGCACCGCAGCTACGTCTAGGGGTGGAAGGGACCTGCTCAAAGCCCTGGGGCAGGATGGTAGAGTTAAAACCCTGCAGTCAGGGTAAGAAAACTGCAAGAGGTTTTCTAAACACCTTTATCAAACTAGAAAGTATTTATCAACAGTGATTTGAAGCAAGTGGGATTTTTGTTTAGTTTGTAAGATACTCAGGGTCCTATGGAGATTTTCATTCTATCAGTATTTGCCCTGGGATCTAAATGGGACACATTCAAACCCAGCCTTTGAAATTAGATTGACTTGCTTTTCTGGTATGTTCCGAGGAAAACGGTTCATACCATTCTTCTGTCTCCCAGTGATCTCACGTATGTAAAACGTTGTCACACAGTGAGACAATGCGTGTTTATTCTTTAAGGCCTGACAAAAGAAGTGGAAAGGGAAGCAGCGTCGGCCTTTGAACCACGGTTCTTCACGCATTTTAACTCACCTGATTTACTCAGAACCTCATCAGTCAGCACAGGTGTCTCCGTTTCGTAGCCAAGGAGAGTGAGACTCGGGTCGGCCCCACCCTCTTTTTTGTACTTTTCTCGGGGAGGAATCAGTGTGGAGGAAGGAGTGAGTAAGTTTGTTCGGGCTTGCGAGCAGGACAAGGAAAGCAGACAAGGATGGCTGGAATTGGTAATAGAATAAATGCAAGTTATGTTAAACTGGGTGGTGAGTCTTGCAAGAGGTTGCTGATATGGTGTTGGGGCGTGTGTCTTATCCAGGGTCCTCATTCTTCCTTTTAAAAAGGGTTCCTTTGGGTGAAACGTCCGTCACAGCCTAAGAAGCCTCTGTCGCTTTTCAACAACTGCTTTACCCACAGCCTGGGAGTCAGGTCAGCACATCAGACACAGACGTGCTCTGGAGGAACTTAGAATCATGTATTTCAACTGTGCTTTTAATTCTGTTTTCTCCTAATTCGATATACATCTTTCCTCTCAGGAGTGCAAATTATCCTTTAGAGAAGTTGCAACCTCTATTTTATGGTTCAAATTCTAGATGGTGGGAAATAAGTCATATGCAACAGTGCCCAGAGCTTTAGGAGTTGCAGCCGATCTGTATTTTTTAGATATCTCCTAAGAACGACTGTGGCCAATTTAAGAGCGATCCACATGAGGAGAGGTTGCTGTGCACATTGATAATTTGTGTTGGGGAGGAAAGCTGAAACTGCAAAGTAGCATCCTGAACCAACTTGTTTCTCGGCTCCCTGGGAAATTTGTTAGGTCGTGAAAGAGAGAGAGAGAGAGAGAGAAGTAGTAAAAGATTTTATTGAATGGAGCTTACACTCTGTATTCTTGCTGTGGAGGCTCACGGTTTTTGAGTACAGAGGGCAGGAAAGAACCCCGTGTTCTCTGTTAAGTGGCCTCCAGTTTGGAGGACTCTGACCATTGCTATTGGAAAAATGAAGGAAGAGGAATGTGGGTCATCCACAGTCATCATCTATCCAGAGTTCATGCTGCTTCTGAAAGGACAGGGAGAGCTTGTGCCACCTCCCCCACGCCCCTGGCGTGGTGCTGCCCCAGCATCTAACCCGCAGCGCAGGTGGTCGTCACTCACACTGGGAATAGCAAATGCAGCAGAGAAATGGAATTCTTAATTTATTTAATTTAAATTAATTTTAAAAGGTACTCGATTCAGTTATTAAAAGCCTCTTTAGGTATGTTTGGAATAGCTTGGGTATGTGAATTTACCTTCTTAACTAAATTTTATGAACTTTAAATACAAATCAAGTATTTCCGGTAAAAATTTAGTGTCTGATTTGAAATGTGCTAGAATGTAAATTAGACACCAGAGTTCAAAGACTTAGTGTAAGAAAAGGTAAAATATCTCAGTAATTTTACATATTGAGTTTATGTTGAAAGACTATATTGGCTGTATTGGGATAAGTGTAAGATACTATTTAAATTAATTTTACCTGTCTCTTTCACCTGTGGCTACTAGAAAATGTTAAGTTGCACATGTGGCTCGCATTATAATTCTGTTGGCCAGCGCTAGTCTGGACAATGCCTTATGGGATCCATCAGAAGTGTTATTAGGACTTTCTAGGGAAAGTTGCTAGACTTCAAAAGTTAGAGGCACATTTTTCCGCACTGTGTTAACAAGCTGTTTTATATGGATGGGTTTATGACAATTGACGGTTGGAAAATAGGCTTTAATAAGAGTGAGTTAATTGAGAGGATAGCTTTTCCTGTGTTAATCAGAATGATTTTTAAGTGCATTTTCACCCACTCAGAAACCACTGATTCTCCTGGGAACAAAGAACTACATTACTGCATTGTCATTTGTGTCTGTTTGGTCCTTTCAGCTTTTCTCCAGACAGAAATCTTGGTGATCGTTAGCATGGATTTGATTTGGTGTGGCAAGGAATATAAAGTAATAGAACCTAAGGGGAATTCCATTGCATGAAAGGAAATATTAGCGCGTGTTTAGCTCCTGTTTCAACCCTACAAGCTCCAAGTGATTTTCAGAGTCCCTCCTTCAACTTCCTTGTTAAACTTTCCAGATCTTCCAATTTATGGATTTCAGGTTTGGGCAGCTACGTGTTAGAACTGCTGGGGTGAGGCTTGACCGGTGATGCTATAGCACGCGTTCACGGCTTGGTTTGCAGGTTGCTTTCTAAAGGTGCAAAGAAAAGTACTGCCCACTCTAGTAGTTTGAACACCTCAGTGAATTTCAGATGTTAAAGCCATATTCATGGAACGATTCTATCACTGCTTTAAAACTGCATTTTACCTAGAGGAAGAAGAGATAAAATACTAATAATAACAAAATGCTCAGAAATTGTTGAAAGTTTTGTTATACAGGAAGAAATTAAGTTTTCAGTGGCTTTTTTTTTCCTGTTGAAAATATTTTTATTAAGGAATGAATAAATAAATCAGCTACGTTCTTAAATAAACAACTCTTACCCTTCAGAGTCACTTTGTACATAGACTTTGTCACGAGGACCAATGCTTTAAAAATGGTACAGGCAGGAGGTGTGCTCTAGAGAAAGACGACGACATTGGGTTTAGGACTACTATTTCCATCCAGAGCAGTTAGTGGTTCATTCAAGGATCTTGTTAACCCTTCAGCCTCAGTTTCTACTTCTGTCAAGTGGGTTTTGTGCTGGTTCTGGTGACATGACTCCTGGAGTTATTAGGAGGATATAGCAGCGTGTAATTCAAGGACTTTAATCTTGGTAAAGAGCCTTAGCAGGCTCAAGGTTTCTGGTAGTTTAGGTTCTAAGATTTTATTAAGTCAGCTGCTTGGAGTTCAAGGCATTTCTCCAGATTATAATGAGTGATAGTTCAACGTGCAAAAATAAAGACCTAACCATAGTAAGTAGCAAGGTTACTTAGAAAAAAAAAAATATATGTCCCGCTGGCAGCTTTAAATTGACACAGATGCGTCTCTAGCAGCGGTAACAGTCCTCATGGGGACTGTTCCCCTCACCCAGGGAACAGCAGCATCTCCCCAGTCTCCAAGCTGCTTGATGTGGATCCATTCTTGAGCAGGAGAAGGGGGTCTGGGGCCTGAGCACGTGAAGACAGACCCTTCCAGGTGGGTGCGAGGGAATGGAGTGCAGGTGGAATGGGTTTTCATTTCCTCTTCTCCTTTACTGACCTGTCCTGCTCCTGCCGCACACAACAGCAGCCAGTGCTGAGGACACAGGCTCCATGTGGAGCTCCAGAAAGTGAAGCCGAGCAGGCTGCCTTGGGGTGCACTTGGGGGGAATGCCAGGGGCAATTGGGAGAGCAGAGGAGCCACTGCACACACTGGTGTGGAGCAGTCGTTCATATGGAGCTTCCTGTATTACACCGATAATCTCTGTTTTGTGGTTAAAGGCAGGACAGTGGTAATTTACTCAGGAGGGACGGACAATTAGCAAATTGATTAGTAAGGTTTCTCAAACCTATTGTGAAAGAGAATCATTTAACACGTGTCTTGATTTATTCTACCTATTTATGTCTTGATTTAAGGCAGCGATTTGCAATCTTAACACTGCACATTGGAATCACCCGGGGGAGCGTTCACGCTATCACTGCCTGGCTCCCATCCCACAAACTCTGATTTACTTGGATGTTAGGATTTTTTAAAGTTTCTCCAGGTGATTCTGATAGTTCAGATTCAGAATACCTGATTTAAAATGCGTGTTTACTAAATTGTGAGCTAATCCCGAGTCCCTGAAGGATGTGGACACACAAGCATTTTTTCATGTACTATTGAACACTAATAGTTTTTTTAAAAATTTTTCTTCTTTTTATTTTTATTTTTCCTTTTCAAAAGCAACGTGACAAACACTAATAGTTTTAATGAAGGCACAGGACCTTATGTAAAATAAACTATTAATTAGTCTTTTTTTATTATTCTTTTTATTTCAGGGTATTGTGAGGGTGCAAACATTATGGTTACACTTTATGTCTTTGCGTCACCCAAGTGCGGGTTAAAGGCGTGCCCTTGCCTCCCTTCAGTGCTCCCCATGTTAATTAGTCTTAACGGGGCTACAGGAGTGTCCTTATTAACCCAAGCTGCTTACTATTCTGTAGTCACCGTGGTCGCGCACACACACTGCTATATTCCCTTCTCATTCCCTTCATTCAATTTTTAGAATGGTGTCAATGCTGATGGCATTGTCACGGTAATACTCACCTTGTTAGCAAAACTTGTTTCAGTAATTAGTTGTCAAAAACAAAGCTCCCAGGTCTTTCTAACCGTGGCCACGTTGAAGGGAATGGTGGTTTTTTTCTGAGTCCTTATGGGGACTCTTGTGTGTAAGAATCAGGGAATTTCCATGATTTTTGACAAGTATAGGTAGAAATTACTTGCCAAGATGATTACTTCTGGAAACGTTTTTCTAAAAGAGAAAACAGGTGTGCAACACTCCTGATTGGTGTGTAAAGTTGTTTCTATGTTACTTTTTGGAGTTAGAGAGTCTGGCGGTGGGGAGAAAAATTCTGTCCCCATTCCCTGGTCATTGTCAATCTTCAGTCTTTTCACTTATGTCAATTACTATTTCAGTTAGTTATATCAATTTTCAGCTACGTTACTTTCCCACTTTACAACATAAAGACCGCTTTAAATTATTAAAGCATACATAAAAAGTAATGCTGAACTTGGGACTCCTCAAACTCCTCATAATAATGCCTTGCGTTAATAGAGAGCCCTTGTTTCAAGAAGCTCAAAATATGTTTCCATTTCATCTCATTTCTCTTCGAAATAACATTACGTGATGGTAAAGGTTGGGTATCGTTATCCCGGTTTCTCAAGACGGCAACACTGAGGAGCTGTCGACTCGTTTCTTTTACGTTGCCGCTTAAGTACAGTGTCATTTGGTTTTGCGGAAAATTGTTTTGGTAGTAAACGTTTTCCAGAGATATAAATCATCTCCAGTTCTGGTTTGTGCTTGTTACCCTAGGTACAATCAACAGGGCTCTTCTATTGGCATTTATTTCTCGGCCTGAAGTAGCCCAGGAATTCTGTGACATCTGAGAGCAAGAAGGTTTCTTCAGTGTGATAGTGGCTGTAAGCCATGCTCCTTCCCACGGGTGTCAGGGCCTGGCGGGCTTCCTGCAGACAGCTTTCCTGGGGCGGTAGGTAGCCAAGCTGCGGCATTAGGCATTATTCGGTGTTGCTCTGCATCACCCTCCTTCGAATTAGAATGTAAATCTTCTCCCTTGGCTCTGATGTCGGGTCTTTAAAACCTCAAGTTTCTTATTAGGTGTGTGTGGTCCATCTAAGCTCTAGACATTTTGTAAAGATAAATCACAGGGCAGAAAAAAAAAACCATTTTAGTTTTAGAGGAAGTCTGGGTTGCCTGCCTTCAGCCATCCCGGCAACTCGCTGGGCTGTGGGTTTGAGCTGTTGCCTCTCTCTCTCAAGCCAGACTTCCAGGGTATAACCATTAAAGAAAGAAATGAAAAAGAGCAGAGCCCTGAGTGACGCTGTAACAGAAGAAAGCTACTTGAGGAGGAGGTGAGGGGTTTATGAGGTGGGAGAAAGCCGGGGAAAGGAGGGAGGCGTTAATAGTTAATGCACAGGTTTCAGCCCTTTGGGCTGCCACTGTCTGCGGAAGCCTCTCATCCTTTCCTCCGCCTGGGTTTTAAGTCCTGTGAGTTGCCCCGGGAGCTCCCACCCCAGGGCCACCGCGATTGAAGTGCAATAGCAGTCACGTGGCACTCGTACATGCCTGCAAGGTATCTCTCATCTGGGGGGAGAAATTGAGAAGCCTCTCTAATGGCGCCCTTGATACAACTAAATAGCAACTCTCTCAGTTCATTACTCGTTAGCCCCGGGCAGGGACAACACAGATTGGCTAATTGTAATCGCCAAACCATTAAAGGGAATAGCATTAATGGAGGAGAAAGCAGCTAATAAGGAGCCGAACTTGGCTACTCTGTTGCACCCAGGATGCATGCTGCTGTTAATTTAAGTACCTGTTTCTCCTGCTATTAGAAACAGTTCTGAAGAAAGGATTTAGCAACCCTCTTTCTAAAGGTGAATCAAAAGCTCAGGGGCATTTCTGGATAAATTCAACAACAAGAGTTTTTTTTTTTCCCCTGGAGGTAACGCCTGATGGTTCTGTATGAATAAAGTCACGCCACCTTTCCTGTACCGAGGGGGTGCTGCTGGCTGCTATCAGTAGGACTTGCACTTTTATGGTATGTGTCCCTGAGCTCATCTAATCTCTGCTTTAAGCAAAAGCAATCATCTACATCGTGGCAGGGATTAGAGGTGTAGTCTGGGGCGTGGAATGGCGTGAATTTAATTTTCCTCTCCAGGTCTGAAGCTTGTACCCTTTTACATCAGTGCTGGGTTCCAGCCAAATGAGCTAGCCATCCACGCAGCCTTAAAGCTGGACCCACTTCATAGACCTCCCTGGAAACCACAACCTGGCATTAAAAGGAATCACAGCTTTAGCTTCTGCTTACTATTCGTGTCAGAAATATCTAAGAAATTCAGAAGGAAAAAAAAAAATTCATGGCATCTCAGGAGTGGAAAGGATCTTAATTAAAATGTTTTAAAATTGGAACAATAAGGAAATCTGTTTGAGTTTTTTTTTGCTTTGATGCTTGTGTTTAAAGGGATTGTTCCTGGTTCTAGAAAGTAGTGCCTTTTCAAATTATATTTGATAGAACCCCGGGATCCTGTGAGGGGACTTAGGGGACTGAATGATAGAGAAGGAGACTGCGTTCGTGTTTTATCTGGAGCTGTTCCACCCACCTTTTAATTAATAAGCGTCAACTTCCAGGGGATACGAGATTGTATAGAAGTAGCACCTTGAAACCTTCAGGTTCTCCTACTTGAGTTCCTTCCCGGTGCAGGAACCCCTTTTAGAGTAACCTTCCAGCTCAGCTTCAGTCAGTTTTAGGGGAAACCCTAAATCACACACACATTTGGAGGTTTCAGCTGTTAGAAAGGCCTTTCTTCTAGAGCACAGGTACGTGTTGCTGGCTCTGCCTTCTGGTAACACAAGTGAGCCTTAACTCTGTCTCACACTTTTCTTTCTGACACTTGAAAACATCTCTGAGGAGCCCTTAAATCTTCCCCTGCCCCCCTCAGCACACATATACCCACCCCAATGCCTTCATCCCTTCCTCATCTTGCAATGCACATCTTCAGGCCCTTGGAGAGCCCTTGCTTGCACTGTGGCCACTGTGATTTCTGGAGGTGGGCCCCGCTCCTTCCTGGTAGATGTGCCAGCTATAGGCACCAAATAAATGTTGTCAGGGTCCTTTCCGCCTCACTGCTCCTGTTTATTTATACATTTAGATTATTATACATTAGATTATTATACATTAGATTATTTATACATTTAGATTTGCTGCTCTGGGGTAAGTGGAAGGAAGTTGAATAAGGGAGATGGTTTTCTGTTGTTGTTAAAATGTTAGGGATTAAAAAGTAATATGTTTTTACTCAGAAATACCCAAGGTGAGATTTCTATACAAGGGCAAGTTATGCACAAGCAACCTGTAAATGCCCTGGTGGCCCCTCTGATTATCTTCCACGGTTAACACAGATCCCCTGATGAATCTGAACAGCTACTCCTGCCCAGAGGTCATGCCAGGAGAACCTCATCTAGAGTTCCCTTCCTTCAGCTAAATGCATTTGCACCCTCAGTCTGTGCTCTTCAGGAGAGGCAACAGGCTTAAGAAAGTAGGCTTAGGTGGTCTGTTGAGTCACCCTTAGGAACCCCACTGGAACTGTGTGAACAGTGAGGGTGCAACGCAATGAACTAGTCCAAGGCTGAGTTTTTACAAGCTTGAACTTATCTCTTGGAATTCCCCGTAAGTTGCGAAGTCATTGTTGATTGGCTGATGTTACTTAAATATAGTTTCTTATTTCTCCTTTTTATTCGAAGCAGTTCAGAGGAGTGGAGTTAGACCAGCCTGCGCCCTGATACCAGCTATACCATCTCCTGAGCTGGTGACTTGAACAGGTCGCTTAGTAACCCCTGCAGTCTTCAAATCGGTTTCCAGATGGTGGAATGGAGATAATCATGCCTTCCGTGCAGGGTTGTTGTGAGGCTAAAATAAAATAAAGGCTTCACGGGAAGTATATAGCACATGTTTCCTTAATGCTAGCTCTCTTTCCTGATCATTGCACTGACTATATTTTCCAACTAAAATTGGGACATGTGTTCTGAGAGGTATAAGTATTTATATGAGTACCATATGTATTTATGGGTAAAATGACACAATTTTTAATATTGGGGCCATCCTGGAAATTCTAGGCCTTATGGTTGCATAATTTGTAATGCCTCGTACAGGCGTAGGCTCAGAGTTGACACTTGATAAATACTGAAATATTTCTTCATCATAGGGAAAAAAATGTCAGTGACCTTTCAAAGCAGTACTTGATCGCAGGATCTATTGCTAATGCTCCCACTCACGCTCTTTCTCTTTTAACCTCACTGTGTATAGATAACACAGTTTTGGGCAGAAGGAAGACTTAAAATGCTTTGACTTCATTGTATCCATTTGAGAGAGACAAACTGTCTTCTGATTGTAGGAGGTAACCATCCAAGAAGGTAAGGAAAGGGACTATTTCAGCTCTAAATAAGAACCCACATATTTCAGGCCCTGAACTATCTACATAAACTTCTAGAAAAAGGGCACACAGGAAGATCCCACATCAGTGTTGAGTGCAGTGTGTCTGGTGCACCCTGTCCCCAAGGGCTGATGGGGCCATCTGGGTACCCTAGGGAGGAAGCCCCAGACACCAGTAGTAGCCTTTCCACCCATCCTCATCTTCCCAGGGCACTCCCATTTTTTCCCCTGAAAGTACTGATGTGCATCCCACAAGCGTGTTAAAAGCTGAACACCATTTGGGTTACAAAAATCTAACGATTCAGCATCCAGTTTAGACATCTTCTGGAGCCTCTCTGGGATATAAAAACATCATCCCACTTCACTTCTGTGACTCGATGGATCTGGTTTTCTGTTTCACAGTTTGTATTTGAATACCTGTGGTCGTCTTTCTCAGCCCAGACTCTGGAGCTATACTGTTTCTTTCTGGAGAGATTTCAAAAATGTTACTGTTTACAGCTGTGTGTACCATGTGTATGTAAGAAAGAAGACTGACGTTTACATCCTTTCTCAAAATTCTTTAAGTTTATCTCATGGAATTTTGGGATGGACAAAATAGTCAATATATTCTTTTTCCAAGTGAAAGAAACTGACTTTCAAGAGTGTTACTTTATGTTCTTGTATATGTCAGTTTGTATCCATGATGCCAGAAACCTAAGAAACTGTGCAGCTTAAATTTCAGCTTATTCGATTTTTTTCTAATGTGTAGTTATAGCTTGTTAATGAAAGCTTACTTAATGAAAGCTTATCTAATGAAAGCCAACATCACCACCTTGAATCATTTTGCAGCCAGAAGAGTGTACTTGAGTAATTGTATCTTCAGACTTCAGTTTAATAAATCTCGGTAAACAGCTTCCCACAGGAGAGATTTCTTCTATTTAATCTATAGAAGTTGACTATAGTACAAGCATCAGCTTTCCTGAAAGCCTGCAGGGTGGAAAAGAGAGCCTTCCCTTAAAATATTGAATATTGCCGGCATGACCACTCTATCTGTGGTGCCTGCTGTTTTCCATCTCGTTTGGGTTACAGGCTTTCATCACAAGGATGGGACGCCAAAGTGCAACAGGACGAAAGGGCATCTGTGGCGTTATTACCATCACTCAGGGAAATGGTCACCATTCTGTCTCCATGACACTCTTCCTCCTCAGGACTTCAACACAGGCTTCAGAAGCCATCACCAGGGGCAACCCTGGCATTTATAATGGGGACGGGGACAATTTCTAGAAAAAGTTCCTAAATCAAGAACATCTCTTCTGTGGTCAAGAAATCTTTGAAATTACCTGTAAACCATCTTTTTGCAAGTACGACCAAATTTATTTCTGTTTTTCTTAGCTCCAGAAACGCTTTGTCTTTATTTCCAGAACATTAATATTTAGTTAGCAATGGGCTCTAAGTTTCTCAAGCGTTCAGCCTTTCAAGGAGTTAATGGTGTAAATGCACTAGGGGAAATCCCTGTAATTTACAGAAGCTTTATATTGAATGATTTTGAAGGGGAAAGATTTTTTTAGTAATAATAATAATATGCATTTCTTGACTATTCTGTAATATGCAGCCAGGGTTGAGGTGAGGGGTGGAGAAATGCCATTCTCCTACCAAGCATAGAATGTGTAAAACCCTGTTTTCCGTGGAAGTCACAGGTTCCTAACATTCAGTTTAAAAATGAGCATAGTTAGGTGGGTACCCTTCATTGGCCCTCCATGGTTGGGGGAAATGAGGAGAGGGAACGAAATCATCTTGGTTTCAGTAGTTGTGCTTTCAGGAGACAACTCTATTCCATACTCTATACCAAAAAAAAAAAAAGCTTTCTATGATGGTTAGTAAAATTTACATTTTAGCCCTTGCCTACAACTGTTTTCAGCCTTATTTTTCTTCCCAGAGCTTTGCGCTGCTCCTGTCTCCCCATTTCTGACACCCTTCTCGTAGGTATACAATTGGCCACAGAAATTGCAATGCTTCCCTTTTGTTCAGCCGGTTGCTGTGGTAGGTTGTATCTGCAAATTTGAGAGCAGCGTGTTTTATTTTTCACAGCATCTAAACAATAGTGCAACCACGTCATGGCATTTTTAGTCACATTGTTGACCTACACTGGCAGTTTATCCCCCTACAACACTTGAATGCATTAATACCACTATCTGTAGCACTTTAATTAGAGCAGTGGTTACAACCCTCTTGGGAAAATTGTTACCCTTCCCCTCCCATAATGTTACATAAAACCCCCCTGGTTTTCATCTGTCTGACAATTCATGTCACCTTTAGAGGTGGACCAGATAAGCAGTTGCAAGAGTAAAGAGGTTCCCTTTATTTGGAAAATTGGATGTTAGTCTCCTTAGGCTTCTCTGTCTAGATATCTCCATCCAAGATACTGCTACTTGTTTAATTTTTCTAATTGCTGATAGTCTGCTGATGTGCCACTGTAGGTGTTAAGTGTGCGGTTATAACAATAGAATACAAAAAAAAAGACTTTGTAAGTGGACCCTAGAGATTCACAAAAAGAGAGACAAAAAGAGTTAAGTCTGTAGCGTGGGATTCCCAGGTGTGTGCTTTGTCCTCCTGGGAAAGGGGCCCGTGCACTGGAGAGTGTCCTTTCTGGGGTCCCCTGAGTGTTCTGCCAGCTGCTTGCTGAGCCCTGAGTTACTTTGGTGTGTCGTGGCTGCTGGCAAATTGCTCAAGGCTCTAGAAGCACCTTTTGCTTTTGCCCCTCTTGGTCAAGGTGTCCTCTCTTGTTCCTGACAGGTCTCTTCGTTGAACCTTTGAGAAAGCGCTTCCTGACCTAAGTTTATAGTGTGGAGTGCTGTCCTTCAGCTGAACGGAAACCATCCTCCGGAATGAGAGGAGATCAGTGGGCCACAGGCTCTGTCTCTGGCCTGCCTTTTACTCTCATCATGAAATCGCATAGTTGTCTCCATCTAACATTGTGTGGATGGGGGCTGGACAGGGACGGCCCAGTGTGGCATTTCAGTGTAGCTGTAAGGGGTTGCTTTTAAAGAGAGTGCAGTGAGATGAAGTTCCTCTCAGTGATAGTTTAGCAAATCAGAGTGTATACACTTTAAATGTGATACCTAGCTTGACTCTTTGTCAGAAGACTGGAGACTTTATTTCCCAAGAAATAAAGTCAAGTCAGCTTTGAGGGCCCTCGAAGGAGTTGGGAGAGGCTGGGATAAGGTGGTCCTGCTCTGATGGACTAGCTGGAAGAGCTTATGAGTGTCTCCTTGCTACAAGGGAGAAGCCTTCGTATTAGGAAATAGCATCTTTTTTTTCTTGTGCTCACGCCCTGCCATTTGGAGACCCTTTGACTGCACAATGTTTTCTTCACCCACGGTTTCACTTCTGCAAAAAACCCTAACAAAACAGAAAGCTATTTCTGGGAATAAAGTTAACAGTAGACATCCAGACATATAACAGGATTAGGGGCTCATGAGAGGGTTACAGAGGATGGAGAATATGTTAAAGTAGAGAAATAAACTATGTTTGAAACACTTAAAAGCCCATCTCTCTTTTAAAAACCCCTAAACAGATTTTATATACGTTTCCTGTATGTGTGTTTTATGTCTTTGGCTCCTTCACCCCAAACAACCCCAAACCAGTCACCAAAAAGTAAAACTCATCCTTAAGTTAGAGTTCTCGAAATACGTGTGATGTTTGGTAAAGTTCAAGAAAAGTGAAGCTGAAGGTTTTGCCTCTGGGTGACCTTTCGCAGGATATCTTGATTGATATAGAAATGAAACGTAAGATACATGTGCCTGCCCTTAATCAAAAAATTGCACCAGGAAACTTTAGGATGTATGTTTAAACAGAAATATTCCAACCGCCCTAGTTGCTGCTGGGTGGGTGCCTTAGGGAAGGTATAGAGATTCCATTCGGAAATTACAACAATATGTATCTATTCATTTAAAATCGAAACTTCCTACCACAACCACCAAACTTTCCAGGCTATGAGCATAAGAGAAGTTTTAATTTGGTTATAGGGCTGGGGACTCCCCTGCTTCCCTTTGCATATTCGATGAGATATAAAATGTTAAAGAACCATCTTTCCAAAACATAAATATGCCTTCCCCTTTACTTCCATCTATAATTTTCTTTTGCTCCTGATTTTTATTTTTCTGGTAGCTCTTACCGGTCTTTCCCCTACAAGTTATTTTGGACCTTGTGTATCCCACTTTGCTTTGCCCAGTTAAACCACAGAAACTAACGGAAGTTATGTTTATGCATGGGCTGCAAGTCAGCCTGCTTGGTGTGTTGATCTGAGATGCAGATTGCGCTGCTGTTCTGCTGAACACGATAGTTGGTTTCTTGCCATTATTTGCAATATTTTAACTTAAAACTCATAATAATCCTTCCCTCTCCACCCCTTTGTTAGTTGATAAATATCTTCAGTCAAACAGTACTTCCCTTAAATTCAGATAATTCTTTGAACTCTGAAATACCTCAGAGGGAAAGAAAATGATTGACTCTGAGATGGAGAATGAAGGAACAAGGAGATATCCATTAGTGCTGCAGATAATTCCTTGCTATGAAGGAAAAAAATTATACGTCGGATATTTTTGGTTGTTGTCGTATCGTGAGATAGGTAGATGACAGAAAAATCTTGCTTGTAGATTAACTAAATCTACAACTTACCTTTGCAGCCGTCACTTTGCTTGTTTAGCTCACGCTCATTGGATCTGAGTATAGAGTCATACTTAGATTAGAAGCTAGGGATGTTGCCAGAGAAGGGGAAATGTGGCTTTAACATATGAATGACATTAATTATGTGACTTGGGCAAGTAATTTTTGAGAGAGTTGCCTTTAAGCCATTCTCTTGGGGATATTTTTTTCATTCCCTTTTATCCATCTTCTACTCAAACAAACCACAGGGGTGCACACCTGTTCACCCGAGTCCTAAGGAAAAGCCCTATTTTCAACCCTTGGAGAGTTTTATCAGATAGCCCAAATGCATATAGCGTCTCTATGGGAGTGCAAACCGGATTGCTCATGATACTGGTGCTCCAGTGCCCCCGTCTCACCCCAGATGACTCCACACCTCCATTCCAAGCTTTCATTGTCTTTTTCCCCCCTCCCCTCTTCCTGCCCTTATTTTCAACAGCAGGAACGAGTTTCATATACACCTCCAGAGAGCCCGGTGACGAGTTACGCTTCCTCGACTCCACTTCATGTTCCAGTGCCTCGAGCGCTCAGGATGGAGGAAGACTCGATCCGCCTGCCAGCGCACCTGCGTGAGTGTTCGCGCTGCCATCGGGGAAGGGACCGAGAGGGACAGATGCTTGACGGCGCAGGGCGGGGAGGTGGGCAGGGGGCTGCAAGCAGACAGGGGCGAGCCCCGAGAACGCTTTCCCACGACTTCGCCACACTGCTTTAGACCCTTTCGCCCCCACTCCAAAATGGCTTTGAAAAGTTGAAGATTTCCCTTGTTTCTCAATGTGTTCGTGTCGTTCCTGACTGACATGTTAAAAAATCTGGAAATGTGCAATATACGGCAGTCAACTGAATATCCCAGTAGGCAAGATTTTTTTTTTCTTTTGGCAAAGTTTGTCTGTATTCCCAAATTCACACTTACTCCCCTTTAATATTTTCTTTGGTGTTAAATTTGCTCAGTTTCTGAGTCCTGCTTTGTTAAGCTGTGCGCTCTTCCTTCCTTTACGGGACCTCCCTCCCGCTCGCTCTCCTTGCTGGCTACTTTTCTTCCCCTCATTTTATCTGCCAGCACAGGTCCGCTTCCTAGCTCCCTCCTCCTTCTGCTCCCTTGTCTGTCTGTCTGTCTCTCTGTCTCTCCTCTTGTGCCCGCTTTGCTTCCACACTTCAGTTTGCAGTATTTCCACTTTTTTCTCCCAAATCGTCCCACCCTGCCTCTGCCACCTCCCCGTCTGAATCCTCAACTGCAGTTTGACGGAGCGCTGGGGCCCACGCACCTGTGCTGCGGATACCAGTCTCCAAAGCCGTTGACACCTGTCATTTCCTTTTCGTCCGTCTTTCCTGTACTGCCACCCAGCCCGGGTGATGAAATGCGATTGGGCAGCTGCGGAGAATGAATCACCTGATTCCCACCCTCACCACGAAAGTGCCAGATCCTCTGGCTTACATGTTATCCTGAGGGCACAAGCCCAAGCTAGGGAGGACGCTGGGGTCACCTTGGCCCATCCCTGGTCGATTCCCAGTGACTTAAAAGGTGGCACGGTCGTGCTCTCCATCTCCGTCAGGCCTGGCGACGCTCCCAGGTTGTTCTCTCATCCCGTCCGTCCTTAGAAGGTTGCTTGCTGAAAGCGGTGAACAGTGGGAGACGAGGACGTCGACTCTTCCTTTTCCTCTCTCTGAGACTTCCGGGAATCGGGTGACTGTGCTGTGGGCAGGGGTGGGGGTCAGTTCCTGGGGAAACATTGCTGCCTTACCCCTTCTGCCTCACAGCGAGATCATTGCTAGGACTTCTGCAAGGAGTTGGGGACAGGAAAATCCGTCCCGTCCTCTAGCTTGCTGTGAAGTTGCTGCTAATTCGGTCAAGACGTTTCTGCTTCCCTTGGGCAGAAGGGTAAAGGACACAGGCCCACTCTACCATCTTCTCCTCCACAATGACTTCTGAAGGAGAGGTTGAGACTATACAGGTGCCAGGGTCATGGCTGGGGGCACCACTGTCCTTAGGAAACTGGGGTGTTACGGCACCATGGGAGCAGACAGAAAGGGAAAAAGAAATGGCGGCCGGGTATTAGCAAATATTCCTCCAGACGTCGTCCTGTGACTAGTGTATTCACTAAAGGAACATTCACTTTGAGATAGAACACACTCATCCCGCACAGGCAAAGCACCTCTACCACCTGATCTCGTTCATTTACTCATCCCACATACAGTTAGTGATTGCCTCCGCTGTGCCAGGCACTCTTCTAGGTCCCGGGGGTACAGAAACGAACAGACAACTCCTGGATCTTGTGAAGCTTAAATTCTAGTAGAGGGAAGGAAAAGGATTATGAACACTTGTCCTGAACGGGCTGATGTTTCTTTCATGACTTTTTATTCCTCTATTTTGCGACATCCCCCAAGGAGGCACCAACTTCTGGCTTGCCTCTGGATGCCTGGACAGGTGTAAGCTCTTTTGCCATAGAACTGTGTCTCCGCAGGAGGTCATCACGGCAGAACAAAGAAGCAGGTAAACCAGCACCAGCCTGGCCGTCAGGAAGTAGCTGGGAATCTGCTGTCTGACTGCGTCAGCCATGCCATTCTGTTTTCCCGCCGTACAGTACTGTGTCTGAACAAGAGAATGTTTGGCCACCCTCCTAACTTGAAAATATTATGATTCTCTTCTAAGGCATCATTCTGCTTGGACTTGTCTCTTCCATACTAACACCTGAACGTTTTCTTGAGTCGACAATTTCCTCTTTGGAAATGCTTTTACCAGCATCTTACTAACTCCTACTGTGTGCCTAGCACGTGACCATAATAGCTACTATTTATGGTGGCATTACCCTGTGCTGGACACCGAAAAGTATTTTCTTTAACTCTCGCAATAATACCTGTAAGGTGGGTCTTCTTTTTAGCTCTGTGTTGCACATGAGGGCTTAGAGAATTTACATAATTTTTCAAGGTTGGTCACAGAACTAGTAAGAGAGTCAAGATTCAAACTCAGTTCTGCCTCACTCCAGAGCATAGGCTCATATCCATTATGCCACTGTAATAAGTAGGTGTTTAATAAATGTTTTTTTTGGATAAATGGATGAATTCAGGATTGACACTTAGTATTCACTGATGTGGCCATAGCATTGGTTTATGGCTGGTGTCTATTCTAACTATTGTTATGTCTGTTCTATCTATTGACTAGTTTGTGTATCATCCTTGTACGAATGGATGGATGGACGGATCCCTACATAGACAACTATAAAATATAGAACTGTAGCACATTACTTCTGACCTTGGAGGATAATCAATAGATTATGGATTCAGGTCAGGGTAATGGTTTTGCCTGAATGCCTACTCTAAGTTTAGATACCTGCCCTTGGTGATCTGCATGAGACCTGTTGCGACACCATTGGTTCCAGCATCTGGAATGAATCCTCCAAAAGTGAAGGTTCCCAGGCTCTTGCTGTTTGCCCTCAGCTGGGGCTTCCCGAATGAGGTTGAGCTTCCCTCCTCCATCTCCTTTTCCAGGACTCGGCTACTTGGTATGCTGTTTGAGATGAGCATATAGCCCCTGTGATGGTTGAGGCCACGCTACTCACTTGAAGATGCATCCCAGCCGAGTTTCCAAATCTAAGAGAAAATAAATACTCTAACAAGGGAATGGGGTTATTGCTCTTTTAATCCGGGATTCCAGACAATTCCCAGTGGAATGCTCATGGAAAGTACGGGGAAGAATCTGAAAGCCAAGACAGCAGCAGGACATTTATGGTATTGCTAGGTTGAAGGCATTTTTAGCTGCTTGTTTTAAAGAGATACTCACCAGACTGGTATGCCTCGAGTGGCTTCTTTTTTACCGTCTACCATTGATCTCCAGATACATTTTCTCCCCCCTAATTCTTTTTCTTCTTTCACTCTTAAATCAAAATATATCCTTGGGGATGGGGATTGGGAGGTGAAGATCATACTATTTAAGAATCTCTTACAGAGAGTTTCTCACCATTTTGTTCTGCAAATGCAGAGCTGGACCCAAGCTGAAGACACAGCATGACAAATTAGCAAGCTACTGAGAAGTAGAAAGTGATGCCTTTTCTTTTTATTTGCTTGTGATAAAAGCAAAGTGATAAATGGAGCAGAGTGTCAAGTAGTGATTAGGGGAGGTCTTGCAAGGGACTGGCAGGTGCAGTCTGGGAGCCCCGGGGAGAAGGGCCAGACCCGTGCCATTCTGGTCTAACTTACTGCCCAGGTGTGCAGGGTGGTGCCGGTGAGCAATGCTGCAGCAGAACTCCCCTGCTCGCCAGGAGAGTAAACACGAGTGTGTTTGTTGAGAGGATAAGAAAGGGCATCTTTTTTTCTTTCTTCTTCTTCTTCCATAAAGGGTACTGAATTTTTTTTAAGCTTGAGGCTAGAAGGGCTGAAGTACAACAATTATAACAGGCAGGTGGGAAAAGAAAAAGTTCCATTCTTTAAAGGGAATATAAGCCTTTCATCGGAGTTTGAAAACACTTGAAGGACCAAGGGACCCCCAAGGATGCCTGGGCAAGCTCACTCTTGACTCTCTGAGCAGAGAAGGGCTCTTGCTGGGAGCAAAGGATGGCTTTGCCCGGTTCTCACCGGAGGCCTTGCAGTGTGAGGGATGGGCTTTATCTAACCTGTCTGCCCAAAGGCCCGCTTTTTCTAAACCCATGGAGAGTGGGTGCTGAAGAGGGCAGTGGAAGGCGCCTCGTGAGGGGAACCAGCCTGGTAATTGGCAGAGGCTCGCGCTGTGTTCATAGCAGCCCTGTGAAACACGAGGCCCACTCGGGCCCAGCCACAGGATAGCAATATAAACATATTTCAGAGAGGCAGAATTTTATTAAAGTGTCTTTTCTCTATCCTACATTTCTTATAGACATCATCATCTCATATTCGATTGATTTAATCACATCTAATCATAGGTTGACAGTCGGCTGTTTGCCCAAAGACTCTGCATTTCATAGTGTCCATTTGGCCCTCTGAAATTCCCGTGAATGAATGATTTAAGAAGCAGGACCTAGGACTCATTCATCATATTTAATAGAGTTATGGTTTATGATGTTGTGGGTTAATAAATAGCTGTAATAGCTGTGTGGAGTTTTTGAGAGTCAGAACACCAGGAATAGTTCCTTGGCTCTATTTCTTTTCCTTGTGAATCTTTCAAAATTCTTACATTACTACTCCTGCTTGTGTGTGTTTAATAATTGAATTTAATGCCTTCCTTTGGAAACGTTAGCTCGCTGCTCACCCACTCGGCTGTTCTGCCTTCTCAGCAGAGTAACCGAGTTTAAGACAGCCACGCGACACGCAGAGCTACATTAGAGATGGCGTGGTGAGAAGGGATGCAACGCCTCTCTTTCCCAATTGGCTGGATTGGGAAATTTTATACAGCAATTTTATACTCTTCCATGTTTATGTTTGTTCCCAAAGAGGCAAAAATGGGAGCCGAATGTGATCATAGTTAATATTTCATATTTTTACAAGTAACAAAATGCTTTCATACGTACCATCTCATTTAATTGTGCGGCAGTCCTGGACATAGGTGTTGGTTAAGTGTTTGATTGACGAGGTGACACGCTCCCATATTGTCCAGGTTCACCCAGCATGTGAAGGGTCTGATGTGATTTCTACATCCAAAGTCACCCTTCAGCTTTCTTAGGAGAAAGCCTAATGGCAGAGTTTCAGGCCTTGAAAGCAGAGGCCCTGCTGACCGTTGGAGCCCGTGCGGCCAGGGGTGCGGGAGGCGGGGGGCAGGCTGGTTCCCGTGATGCCCCTGACCATTAATTTGTGCTGAACCTCCGACAGGCGGGCCCCTCCCTCTCAGTAGGATGAGGGAGAGGTGTCAGGATGACAGCCTGTCCCTGTGGATAATTTATTCTGTTTTTTTCCCCACCAGTTTCTACCGCTCCTCCTTTCTACTCTCTCGTGAGCTCAGGTTGAAGTTCAGCCTCTCCCTGCAACGAGCATGCCAGGGCGGGTCCTGTGCTCCGCGGGCCAGCTCCAAGAGCAGGCTCAGCCCAGGACCCGCTGCCCCAGTGTTTCACGAGGGATGCCATTCCAGGAGCAGGGGCCCACTGCTTTTGGAAGTTTCCAAATGAAAACGTGTGCTAGTAGAAAGGACTTAGGTCCAGACAGACCTGAATGGGCATGAATTTCAGGGCTGGCACTTTCTATTAGAGAGATGATTTAACCTCTCTAAGACTCAAATTTCTGAGGACACCGACTGCTGAGGGCTTCTTAGAGGTATCAGAGCTCATTTATGTCTAACCCCTGGCACCGTGCCCGGCCTGCAGTGGCAGGTAACTCACTGGCGCTCCGTGTCAGCTTCTAGTCCTGGTGGAGCCTGGGTAGGAGGTGGCTTCCCCATTTTGAGGGGCCGAGGGAGCAGAGCATGCATGTCCTTGTTCGTCTGTTTCGTGAAAGAAAAAGGACCTCAAGTTCTGTCTGCATAGTACTGAGACTGGTTTCTCCAAGTCACAATGGAAATAAGCTTTACCTTCCAACTCTTCCCCGAGATTTCTAGGACCTCGGTTTTGCCCTAGGGCATTCCATCCAGGACCTTTCCCTACCCGTACATCTCTCCCTCAGTCTGGATCTTTCTTCACGGCCTTACCCAAACCCGTAGGTCTCCTTCCTCAGCCTTACCCAGTCTTCTTCTGAGCCCCATCAAATCCCCGCATCCTTTGCCGTCACCCGCGTTCCAAGAATGGCCTCTCCTCATGCAGCTGCCCGTTACACGCGGTGACATCACCGGCAGAGTTGAGGCAAGGACAAGGGAAGAGATGTGATTTGTAGTCATATCTTAACAAAGCCATGATGACTGCTAACACAGTTGGCCAGCCGCTAGCATTTTATGTTTTGTGCCCCCTTAAGCCTTCTTTTGGGGACCTCCACTTTTCAGATGCAAATGCTAAAAGCCTTTCTACTTTTCCCACAGCACATGTGGCTGCACAAGGCCCTGGTTAGCTGCTTCAAACGGCTTGAAGAGAAAAAACAGCCCACAGCAGAACTGCCAGGATGCTTTGGAAGGGAAATTTCCTTTTTGGGTCTGCTGTCTGAAAGAATTTCCGATGCAGGCAGACGTTAATTCCTAGCTCCATGCTTCCTGATAAGGAAGCAGCTTCAATAAATGCAGCTATTTATAGATGTCTTTTTTTTTTTTTAAGAAAAAATATATAACCAGAGGTTTATTGACCTTTTCTTTCACTTGGCATTTCATGCAGGGAGCTCTGTGTACATTTAAGGCAGTTCCTCCAGCATAAGCTTTGACAAAATGGCTCTGACCCCGTGGCGGGTGGGGAGGGAGGATGAGGATGGCACAGCCACCTCTTTGGTGTCACGGGCTCTGGATTGATTTCCTTGGAGCTCTGAGGTCGACATTTGGAAGCCATTGGCTTCCCTCCCTGGTGCTGTGGGTTATTTATGTGAGCCCAGAGGGCCCGGCTCCATTCTAGACCCAACCCTGAAAGGTTATGGCAGACTCAGAGAGAGCCATTAAAAAGTAAAAGACAATGAGAACCAGTCAGTTCTGTGAGTAGAGACTGGAACGACAGGAAGTAAGAAACCTTATTTCCATTGTTCTTTCTCCTCTCTGCTTTCTCCCCTTGGATTTTCCCACCTATCAGTCCCCCTGCGAGCTTTCTCTTGGCACGAAAAGTTCTGTCCACGAGCCCACGGCCTGCCTCGCACAGGTCTACGCAGTACTTGCTGGCAGTACGAGAAAGATTGAACTGTGCCCTCCTAAGTTGCTCCCACCTCCTCTTCATCATCACAAAGCATTTGTTGAGCTGAGTATATGCAAATATGGTAAAGTTTCCATTCTCAAATAACAGATCTTTTCTCTCATCCTGCTTCGTGCCTGAATTCCATCTCGTCGGTAACTCAGACTCTGGGAGTTTCTGGCACGATAACTTTGGCATCTTCATTCTTCAGCTTTCCCGGGGGGTGAACCTTAGCAGGGACCTTTAGACATTACTGGTTGCACCGTTGCCACAGGTGGATTCTGATTCTCAGTTGCCTGTACCACGTGTGAGTGTTTTGGGGGTTCTTTTTTTCTGATCGCGTCTGAAGCAAGGATAGAGCAGGATTTGAGAGATTTAAACTGGTCCTGGCTCTGGCCATGTGCCGACTGTAACTTCCCAAGTATAATTAGTCACCCTGCTCTGATATTTACTGCTTCCATCTTGGGTGGTAAGCTCAACTCCATTCTCTTGAAATTGGTCTCTGGTTCTGCTTCCTTTAAATCATGGCCACTAATATTCCTCAAATGGGGCTCTAAGATTCCAGTAATAGAAATGCAGATTGTTGATGCAGATAATGGATAAAGAGCTATGGATGTGTAGGAGGTGCAGATTGGATGCCTAGGAGGAAAAGACTACCTGTGCAGGGCTCTGCGGGGAACACTTTATTTCACCGGCTCAGCTCAGGCTGAACTCTCTGCTCTTGGGGTGGGGTTATTCACTAAAGTGGTTCACTGAGGAGGGTGAAGGTTCATAAGGAGAGATGTAATAATCATTTTTTTTTTTAAAGTACCTAGAACAAGTGTTGAAGGATACTGAGTAGCATATCGTAAGAAAAATTACAGGGGTATCAGGCAATTTCTGTAGCTCCACTTTAGAAGTAACAATGTTAGGATTTAATTATCCATTTGTTTTCCCAAAGTGGCTTACCTTTGCAAATGAGTTTGTATTTTTAAATTTTTATTTATTTTTTGATCATTGTACCCTGCCTGCCAGCTTGCAGGAGGTTCTCCTTAAGGTCCATTCTGAGGCCAACTATGTTTAAGATCATAAAGCCACTCCAGGAAATCTCTGTGTCAATGATTTATGGAATAAGTAATAAGAGTCACTAATATTTATTAAGCACTTTCTATGTTCCAGTAGCTTTATATATATATTATTCTGAATAATCACAAACACTGTAAAGTAGATATTATATCTGAGGCTCAGCAGGGGGAAATCACTTGTCCCAAGGCCACACAGAGGGTATGTGGAAGGGCCATGATTTGAATCCACATCTAATTCCAAAACCCAGGCTTTTTAAATTTTTTCACTTTACCCTATGGCTTCCTGAAAGTATTAGGAACTGATGGAAGTTGTTTGCCTCCGGTTACTGGTTGGAAGGAGAAAATCTAAGCTAGCAGGCTGATTTAAAATAAAAAAATTTAGGCAAAATTTATATAAGTTACTGACAAGAAGGCCAAGGGATAAAACCAGAGATATAAGCCAAATTATCTTCTGAACTTGGAGGAAGATAAGCTTTCACATTCAATCCTGTGCACACTATTGTCTGCCAAGTATTTTCTGCCAAATATTTTCAGGTATCTGTATAAATTCTGGAGTGTTAGAAACAAAACTAAGTGAAGTAAAAAGAGGTTCACATTGTCCACGATTTTCCTTCTTTTAAAAAGAAATGCTCTATCTCATAGATTATTATTAATATTAAACAGTAAGTGATGTTGTACTTGAATGGACATTGTATTATCGAGTTTACAAATTACAACACTGAACTTCTTAATAACTTACGTTAGCCAACATGCTTCAGAAAAATTGCCTGAGGTTTTGGTGCCTTAGTTTACCCACATGCTGTTGGTACTAGGACACTGTACAGCAGGGTGATGGAGCAGAGCTTGCTCTTCTGGGGCTTGGTTCTCTGGGCTCTGATCCCACGTGGTTACGACGTGGGCCATTTCCCACCAATTCATTCCACCTCCCGGGACTGTACTTCCCTCTTCTGTACGGTGAAGAACCTGGGTGTATGGTTCCCAAGGTTCTTTACAGCTCAAACATTTTATTCTGCAGTTCTAGAACAGAAACACAAGGGATATAAGCAGTGGAGCCTTGCCAGTAACTGCCAAGTATCTTCATCATTCCCTCAATTTCCAGGGCTCAACATCAAATTCTAGTGCAGACGGTGGTATTTCGATGACGCGGGAAATTGTCCTCCACTTTAGCTGTGGTGGTTTTGTGAGGATGCCCTCCCGCAAGGAAGCGTGGAAATCCAGCAGCTGGCTCTGTTGGACGTTTCCTTGTGATGTCCGAGATTGAGATCAGGTTAATGCTTTTGTGGGATGGGAGCTGGCGCCAGCCCCAAGGCCTTGCAGGGCTTCTGAAGACTGTCCCTGCCACTCTCGCCTTATGCTGGTTCCCAGGACTTTACAGCCAAATCGCAGTCCTGTGCCTCTGTTCTCAGAGCCTCCCTTCTGGCCTGAGAATTGTCTGTGCGTTGGCCCTTTGCCCAATGCACTGTGCACAGGTGTGTCTTTTGGTCACCGTCTCCTGGACCCCAACTGCGTGATTTGTGGGAATCCCTTCCGTAACTCCACGCATGTTTGCCTCTCCTGTAACCTGTAAAAATTACAGCCTGCGTTTTTCTCCCTCTATAGATGGTATCCACTGGGTTTTGGGCTTTACAGAGCCAGCTGATCTGCCAGGATAGGCCACACTATCCTCCTTCAGCTGGCTCCATAGCACATGCACAATTAATACTGCATTAATTAATTATGGGGGAAAAAAGCACAGTTGGCAAGGGAACGAAGGCTTTCAGCTTCTAAAGTGAAGGCTTTGATGCTGAGCTTTAAAGTACATTTCCATCCCTTTCAGCCAGCAGAGAGAATCTGTGACACTTACACCGTCCCTTGGGCATGAAAACTCACACCCAAGAAACTATTTCTAAACAGAGGCCCTCCACTAGTTGCTCAAATCATCCACTCATTGCCGCAGGCTGTGAAAAGGGGGTGTAGGATTAGGAAGAAAAGACTTGCCCATTGCAGCAGGGATTTGTGACCAAAGCTGATGAGGGGTTTCATTTTGTCTCCTAAAATAGCTCTTGGGTCACCAACATCAGGAACAAACAGGAGAGAAACAGAGAAACAAACAGGAGTAAATGATTTGGTGCCAGCCCTGATGAGGAAATAAAATTATTCTTTCTTCTTCCTCCTTTTCTGCTTCTGGAAGGAGCCCTCGGCAGTGCAAACTCACAAACCTGTTATTCTGATGGGTGGGAAGGTTAATCTGTCTTGGGCACAGTTTCCTACTAGACGTGAGCTAAGTGGGGGACTCTCCTTTCTCAATCCGATTCCTTCCACCACGTTGTGCTCGCGCCGCCGGACTCCCACACGCGTGCCTTTCACTTCTCGTCGGGGGTGGGAGTGAAGCCACTTGACAAAATCCCCTCTCTGGACAGATACAGTTCTTGTTCCCCTATTTACAACTCTGGCAGGCGTTTTGTGTGGAGCTCCTGCTGACCTTAAAACTTGGCCGTGATTCAGATATTCGCTCAAGATAGTTGGGGTTTTATTTAAAGGTCTTTTAGGAATACAAAATACAAAAGTAGAAATTCCCTGAGAGATTTTCCTCACTTGAGATTCAGGGGTTATAAACCTCCTTTTTTAAACCACACTCTAATGCCCCAATCAAGTGCTGAGAGGAACTTCAGAGACCCACAGAAACCTAATCAGAGGTAAAATCTGTTTTTTATGAAAATGTATTTTGGACCTTTCAAAAGGAAAGGAGTTTTTCTTTTGATTCTTAGGCAGAGAAAAGTTTTACTTCAGATGAATCCAAGTCTGTGTGATTGAGATTGTCTCATGGCTGTGACCCCCAGATACTCGTTTCACAAGGCTTCTGTTGGTGAATCCTACCACCCAAGTGACGGGAGAAAGAACCTGAAAAACAACTGAGTATTGTAGTATTGGCTTGTGCATACAGCTGTGTGGCTATCTCATATCTGGTACTTCTTTGTTGGTTGAAGGAGTATTGAGATTCAGAAAGTGTCTGGCTCCTCCACTTTTATTGTTCAGATAGCGTTACTGTGGCCCTGAGACAGAAAGCTCATAGTTGTCTGTGAACAGGGTGAGTGTTATGCAGGAAACGTGGTCACCCAGTTGCAGTGATTTCGAGTGCCTGGGACATAAATATCTCCCGTGATGAACTACTCTGGTGCCTGAAATTCCATTGTTAAGAGACATTTCTTTTGGATCAGGCATTATTTTCACAAAACTCCACTTTAAAAAGTAAGTAGTTATTTTAGCAAATTCATACCTCAAGTCTCTTATATCTTAATGAAAATTAGTTTATCAGATCTCTTGAATATTTAGAAATGGAAGGCCGATGGCCAGCATGGAGGGTCACGGAGGGAGCAGAGTTGAAAATAAGCTCTGTCATTTTATTACGGGCTGGCTTTCTCCGTGGAGAAGAAAGATGTAAGAGTGGATGGAAAATCCAGGCCTCTTGATTTAGACAAAACATCATGAACCTGAACCTCTGAGGCTGAGATGAGCAGTCTGCCACTTACTACGTGTGGCCGTTGGTCTGAAGACCTTGCCAGCATCAGTCTTGGACGAACAAAGTTGGGCCTGCGCTAGCCCACTGTCAGTTTGAAAATGTGCGAGTCATCTGCATTTCTGTGACAGCCATAGTGAATTTGGGGGTATAAAGCTGAATCCTTAAGCCTTTCAACCATTCTACCTTGAATGTCTTTTCCTCTGCGTTGACGATACGTTTGGTCGTAACACCAAGACCTTACAGATGCATGAGGGGCATGTTAACCCAAGCTTTGAGTTGAAGCGATCAGGAAAATCTTGATCCCTGGGGAACTTGAAGAAGCTGCCAGAGCTGGGTGGCTTATATGTGTGCGGCGAGGAGAAGGTATGTGTAATTTGGGGGAAAGAGCCTTTGCAGCTCTCCATCTGGAGTAATAACTTCCATTTATTGAGTGCTTATGGTAGGCACTTTTCACATGTACTATATTATTTAATCCTCACAATAGTCCTATGAACTAAGTTTTATTATCCTCACCTTACTGATGAAAAGTCAAGCTTAAAGAGGCTAAGAAACTTGGCCAAAGCCACAGAGCTGGTAGGCAGTAGGCATGTCGTTGGACTCTTTCCAGTCTACACCTTTCCTCCCCGTAGACGCCAAAGCCGTATTCCTTACACCATTCATTCTCTTTAGGAACATGAAAAATAGTGCCAGGTCCCCCTCTGAGATGCAACTGTGGTTAAAACTTCATAAATTTTAGAAAAACAGAATAACTCACTAAAATAAAAATTTAAAACCACCCCACAGAAAACATCTACCACAGCCCAAACCCTCAGGGTTCATATATTCAGATTTTAGTGAGCTATATGATTCTCACTGGCCCCTTAAATATTGCTCTGTTTCCTTTCAGAGCCTTGGCACATAAATAGAGCAATAAGCTCAGACCCCTTCCCCTACCATTCCAGCACAACCTCATTGCAAGGTGAAAATCCCGGGCCGTCTTAGATCCTCCATCTATCTGTGTGTCTCTTGTTCCCCTGCTTGCTGAACAGTTCGAAGTTCAATACCATTCCCTCTTTTTGCGCTTTAGGTCTTTCTGTTGTTTCCTTCCCACAACTTTTCCTTTTTTTTTTTGTTTAAATGAAGTGATTTGAAATGGAAAATTAAAAAACTTAGCTGTGAGTCTGGCAGTTTCCAGCTAATGCCTCTTTGCTAAGAAGCTTCATAAAATACTGTATCTTGTTATTCACTTCAGCACAGCTGCTGTGGGCTCTCACCACTTAGCTATTCACAATATGTCTAAGAGATTTTTATAAGGCTGTGGTTTGAGATATTTCCCCCCCTCTGTGTTTTACTTAAAACCCTCACAGGGAAAGCATGTGTGGAAAAAACCCACTGCCCTGGATAGAAGGTACCTCGGTAACATACGTGCTTTAGGAACTGTAATGTGCCATCTTATTTTCTTGTGCCCTCTTCATTCAAAATACCAGAAGTCTCAAGTCTGTGTGCGAGACTAAGGGGGAAATAGAGTAGGCGCTTTGTGTCGAAGCCACCCCGCGATGGCCGTGGGGCGCGTGTTTGTGAGCGGTGGGTCACAGGTGCACATCCAGATATGCCTGGCTCTTCATGAAGGCTGAGGAACTGGTTCCCTCTTGGAGGGCTGAAGCTCTTGGTGTCTCCCAAGATGGGAGGAAGGGCAGGGCCCCAAGAGACTGAAGAAGAGGGAGGGAGAGGTGGCGCAGGGTCAGTTGCAGTGGGGTCCCCACCCGCTGGGTAAAAGCCGGACTGTTTATCCCGACATCCCAGCAGCAGAAAGCCAGGGGTGTTTTCAGGACTCAGCTGCCAAAGTTTCTTGAAACAGTTCTGCTCAAAGGCATATGCTGGGCTCACTTCTGAGGGAAATTTCCTTTTTGGGGAAGTTGAAGCAAAGGAATTTCCTGTGTGGGCAGACAGAGCTTCCTGACTTGAAGGCTTCTTGGAAGGGAAACAGTTTCATAATGAAATGACAAATTAAAGACATACCAGCCGGGTTCACTTCAAAACAGCTATTGAGAGTGCAGGCAAAGCCCTATTATACTCCTTCACAGAACAAAAATAAATCCCATCCTGACAGGTTTCTGTGTGCCGGATTATATCCGTCCCCCCACACCTTCCCTCACAGCCTTCTTCAGCCTCCCTTCCTCCCACCCCCGCCATTAGTTGCCACCAGCTCTATCTTGAGCAGCTCCCGGGAGCAGCCGGCGGGGGGGCTTGGAGCTTGTTCCTTGCTGCTTGTCTTTGTGGCTTCGCCCATCTCTGACCTACATGGAGGCCTTCTAGGTTACGTGACAGCCCGGTGCTGCCAAGACTCACAGAAATGACCTCCTTCCTTGCCCCTTTGACAGAAAGCAATGATCGAAGATGTCTTCAGCAGCGAGGGGCGAGGGCTGGGGGACACAGCCGCGTCCTCAGGCTGGCCTCTGAAATCTTGCAGGCAGGAAGTGTAAGCACTATTCTGGTCTGGGGAGCTGGGTCTCAAGTCTCTGCTCTGTTGAAGGTAATAGGGCTCTTTGCTGGGCAGACAGTGTTCTTGTACCTGAACATATCATTTTCTACCGTTCCGTCAGCCTGCGTGTTTCGTTTTGTTTTCTTTCTGAAATTGACAAGAAGATGCCTTAGGAACCAAATTTCTTTTTTTAAAAGAACAGACTGGGAGAAAGAATGAGGGTGGTATCACTCAGGGCAGTATTTGAGAAGAATCTTTATTAATTAGGCTTAGGTTAATGAAATAGGAAAAATACAGGCTTTGGAATCAGTTGTCTCAATTCGAGTGCCAGCTCCAGCCATATATTAATACAACTAGCCATATAACTGAATAAATGACTTAACCTCTTGGCCTAGGTTTTCTTATCTCTAAAATGAGTCTAGCAATACCTTTTTCACATTGCTGTGAGGAAATTAGATTATGATTTCAAAAACACTTTGTGAACTCAACTGAAGCTTTCATACTTCTTATTAAACCACTATTGGGATCCTTTGGGGCTGAAATACAGTATCAAGCTAAGAAGGCAGAATTGTAGAATTTGTAGATCAATCTGGCAAATATTTATTAAGGGTCTTCTACGTGTGCAGGGTGGCTGGGTTCTATGGGGGAAAGTAAACACGTGTGACGCTTAGAGTGGCCACATGGTGTAGCAGAAAGAGTCTTGGACTTGGGGATGGGAGGCTAGAGTTCAGTCCTGTCATTCAGTGGCTCTGTGGCTTGGGGTGAACTATTTAACCTTATGAGCCTCAGTTGCTCATCTGTAAAAACGAAAGAAATCAAACTCTATGACTTTAACAAATTGTGTCCAACTCTAACACTGTATAATCAATTTTAAGAGGTTCTTGCCTTTTGCAGTTTATAGGATTTTATTCTAAAGAGTAGGGAAGAAATATTCACTGTGTAACAGCTTGTCTGATGAAGAAACTTACATCAAAAACTAGACATTTCTTATAAGTATATCTGATGTAAACAGGAAATATTAGTGCTTGCCAGATATGTCAGCTGTAGCAACTTGTTTTGGGGGGTTTCTGAGTGAATACCAACACGAAAATAACTAGGATCATGGGTTGAGCATGGCAGTTTCCTCAAGAGAATGGGTCTCAGGGCTTTGGTTTACCTTCTCCCAGATGCTCCAGGGGACACTTAGGATAATTCCAAATTGTTGTTCATTTAAGCCATTCCTATCATGGATCTCCTTGTCCAAAAAGGCTTCCAGGACGATGTCCCAGTGTTGACTGGTCCTGGCGATTAGGTTTTTTACGTGTTGAGATGTGATTTTAGGACTGCTACACTATTCTTCCTCTTTCAGTTTCTATTAGTAAAGGACTATTAGCAATTTTGCCTCAAAACAACAGTCTACTACGCACTCATTTTGATTTGAGAAAACCTAGGTACCAGAAAAATTAGATGCCACGTATAAAAACACAATTTACTGGGTGTGTACTGTGTCTTACTAGTGCTTTAATAAATGGCCTCGTTAATTTTATTCTCCTAACAAGCCTGGCAGGTAGGTGATATTATCTTCGCTTTACGCATACAGAAACTGCGGCTTAGAAATGGTAAGTAATTGGCTCAAGGCCATAGAACCGGTTGGCGGTAGAGCCAGTATTTGAACCCATGTCTCTCCACTCCGGAGCCTGTGTTCCTTATCCCCACAGAGCATCCGGATGTCTGTGCTGTTGACTGTTATTAAATCCACCTCAGTGCTTAGAAGTGAAGTCAACCCATACCGGGCCCCTGAAAAGAAACAAAACTAACTTCGTAGTCAGCCTACTCTTATAATGGCAGAAAGGCCCTCAGCTTTCCATTTGGAAAATAATAAACCTTCGGTGATAAACTGAGCAAATATATCTCTGCCCTTGGCCTTGGAAAGAGAGGCTGTTCTGGGTCATCCTGGGGCCAACTTGGCCTGGAACCCCACTCCATACCTCGATACCAGGACAGAAATCCACCAACCAAGTTCCAGACAGATAAGGAAAGTGACCAGTGCTTGACTGTATCCTTTTCTCTGTGAAATACCTTGGAAATATCACTTGTGGCTGCCTGGCTTGTTCTGAAGAAAATTCAAATCTTGTTCTGTTCAACAAGGATTGATTAAAGAACCACTCTGCTCGGTGCTAGAAACACAAAGATGAGCAGGGTAGGAACTCCGGATAAGAAAGAAAAAACTTGGGTAATCATTCATCAAAGCCAGTATTTACTGAGTACCTACCCCCTGTGCCCAGCAGGATGGTAATTACAGGAGGTAAGTATCTAAAACTCCCAAGGACGTAGTATAGCTCTCCATAGAATATACATTTCTTCTTAATTCTATGTTTGATTTTGTCAGCTTTCTTCTTACAAGTAAGCTTTTAGTGTATGTCCTGTTGCTTAAGTCCAAAGTTATATTATTTATCACTTACTGGACTGTAGCATAAATAACTCCAGAATTAATTTCTCTTCCTTATTCCCATTGTTAATCTCATTTTTCGTCTCTGACGGATATGGACTTTCAAAACTATTTTCTAATCAAGGCCAAAAGATGTTTTCAATTCACTTATGTTTAAATTTCAGATAACATGCAGGAGAAAATCTGAGAAAAAATATGATGTTGATGGCACCTAATTATAAAAGACTCACAGTACTAAGTTATTCTTTGGCATGTGTAGCAAAACACTCTGTAGGTGTCATTTTGAGTTCATAGTAAGGGGAGAAATGGTGTCGCTTCTCTTGTAGAGAAAGTTAATATGTCACTTTAATCTTTCATTGGCCTGTAGCAGCCAGTGGGGTCTTCTAAAAAATTCCTTTTCTTCATTACTCTCTATTCCCCATTTGAGCTTAAGGTGGAGAAAAAGAAAATATTATTGAAATGCTGTGGCCAAGTCTACCCTGTAACATGCTCCTTTGCTCCTCTGGTGAGGAAGTGGGGGGAAGTGGAAGCGATTGGTTGGTTGATTATTTATATTGTTTGGAAATGAGAAGAAGGGAGGTGGTGAATGGTTTGGATGAGAGCTATCTTCAGAACTGGTGTGCACGCTCCCTCGTCCCAGTCCTGTGACTCCTTGGCATGTTTCTTGCTGGGCGGCCCAGGCAGCATGGTGCGGGTGACTCGCGTAGGAGGAGGGTCGTGTGACAAAGAAGTGGAAGGAGCTAAGGAGGCATGAAAGGGGACAAGATGACTGACAGGTGGATGGAATTCAATGTATGTTCTTTTCAATTAAAAAAAAGTAATAAGTAAGTTTGAGTTATATCTTATTTTTAATAATCACTGCTCTTCAGAAACAGGTGCTGGTGGTCAGCAAAATGTAAGTAAACAGCTCAGGGGGAAAAGGAACAAACACCTCTGGCCTTGAGAGCCCTGAGTAGACCAGCAGGCCTTGGATACTGGGAGTTGACAGTGACTTCTCATGTGCCTAACAGTGTTCCTGCGCCATTGAGACCCTGCACAACTGAGGAAGTGGCCCAGGTTTCACACTGGGCATTCAGAGAAGGGAAGTTCCGCCTCCTTTGTTCACTTCACATTCATTAGATGCTGGAGGGCCTGTTCCTGTCTTCAAGGAAAGCAGAGAACTTTATGTCTCTATGTGGTCCAGGCCCATCCTGAAGCCCAGGGGTTCTGAACATAAACATGGCAGTTCTAGCCTTCTTTCCATAACTCCTGGAATTCTACAGGGAGGGTCCTATCTAGCTGCTGTCAGACTGATAATCAACTTGTTTTGTCGGGCTTTAGCCTCTCTCTCCTTCCCCTCCTCTACCTGTCTTCCAGTAACCGTAGGATTTAGGGGAAATTAAAATAAGCCACCTTCTAGAAAGGTATCAAGGACCCATGCACGAATGTAACCTCTTCTGCTGCTTAAGAAAGAAAGCCTTTTTGACTTCTGCGGATAAAGAATAAGTAGCAGCTCTGTCGCACCCTCATGGATGAGCCAGTGGACTTGCACGAGACCCAGAGTGATTCTGACATGCTTTGACTCATGACCAACATCAAGTCTATTTGCCTCTCCCATTAGGGACTTATTGTGACAGCATTGCCATCAACTTGCCACAGATAGGAACTCTAGTTTCTGAAAACATAGGGGGACTTTGTAGGGATTAACATTGAGTAATGCTTTAACATTTCACAGCTCACAGTAATGAGCTAGATAAGGTATAAGAAGTACCTTGCAGATATCAGTAAAAAGTGAGCAGTAATTCCAATGTGTCCCTCCCCCTCCACATATTCATTTTGGTTCTTCGTCAGGTAATATCATGACTGAGTGCAGAACTCTAACCTAGGGAGAAGTTGCTATGTGTGAACTTTGTTGCTTTAAAATCTTGAGACACCTTTACAGTACCCTGTCTTTGTCTCTGCATAGTCATACTTTCAATGACTTTTAAAAGTCAAACTCCAAAGACTTCAGAGCTAAATCCCAGCAGACACGAACTTTAAACCAGCAGGAGTGAGGGATAGAGAAATCCTTCTGGGAGTCAGAATGAGATACTTGTGTGTCTGGACTGGTGGCAGGTTTGTGTGTTGCCAGAGTGATCTCCATGGTAACAGATCAACATGGCGCCAGTGACAACTCTACACTAAGAGCTTTAGGTTCCCATGAGAAAGTGGATTCTCACAGCAAATAGAGAGGAAGAAATCAAGAAATATGGAAGCACACTCCCTTTCCTTGTAGAGTTCTGCCCATGAAGTTTCAGTTCACATAACCAACACCATGTCCTGTTTAACCACTTGGGTCCCTCTGAGGAAACCAAGACTCTTTAGAGAATGTAGTGTTCTCTTAAATTTCAACCAAACACATACAAGGTTTAATGCAGTGAAACATAATGTGACTTCGAGTCAGGAAGCCCGGCCTGCAGACCCAGCTCTGACACTGTGATGTGAGGAAGTCACCTTGTAGGTTCTTATTTTCCAGATCCACAAATCCCCACCAGTTCCAATAGTCGATCACTCAATTACTTTGAAAACCCTCAGTGTGATACAGTTACAGTAAAAGAGGTGGGTGACTGAATGTAATACAGTGTGCCTTCCTCTCCACTGTTAAAGGTATGATAATGTTGTGGTCATGTGTACGAGAACTTTCAAACACCTGAAAAGTAGAAGGTGGGGTTCATCTCTGTCAAAGACTAATCTCTGAATGTAATAACCAAAATTTGGAGGCTCAGTAGCCAACAGAAGGATTAAATTCTCTGGAATCTTGATCACAAAAGGTTATTCGTTTGCAGGAAGAATCAGCAATCACAAGTTTATCTTAAACCACAAGAGAACATTTGTGAATTTGGAAGAGCAATTATGTAATTTGGTAATTTCATGAACCTCTTTCCTGGGGAATCTTATGACTCAACCATGAAAAGTGTCAGAATAGTAAGATGGTTTTCAGTGGTCAGGTCTGTGCCTCTGGCTGGGCTTCGGTACATCTGAAGCGAGATTCTTTGTGTGATTGTTGTGATGGTTTCTGTTGTGTATATTTAAAGGGAACCAGTTTGCCCCTCTCAAAATGTCTTTTCTAAGGAGTTTAATCCTGGAGGTGTGGGGGAGTTAAACCCACAGTGAGTCAAGGAAGTAAGTGATCGCATATTTCCTATAAAAGGCAGCTGTGGATTTGGTATCTGTAATACTAAAACAAACTAGCAGTTCCCTTCCACCACTAAGTCACAGTATTTTTTTTACCACTCTCTTGCATAATTAAAAGAACAACTAAGGATGGTAGTGCTCCATTTAAACTTCTCTTGTGATCTCTCTGGTCTATCTTTAATCAACAAAAGTCTAAAATTTTAATTTTAGAATTAAATGTTGGAAGATCTTAAGATTGCCCACACCATAAAGCTTCTTCTAAGATTGGTCTTGGTAAGGTCCATGTTCAGGATTTAAGTATGAAAAAAATCTGAAACTTATTATTTCCTTTGTCACCTCTTTGTTGTAAGTTTACTTTTTTTGGCATAAAATCATTTTTGGTTAATTCAGTAAGAGCTATAAGAGCCTTATATAAATTAAAAATCTTTCTGCCCGAGTCTCAACTATGCTGAGACTGAGTGGAAAATGAGAAGGTTCTTATAGTGCTGTCAGAGTGAACAAGATGGAGAGGTGGAATTTTAGAGCGTGGTTTCCTTGTTGTACAATTCCAGTTCCAGAAAATTAGCTTTGTCTAGTTCAAATGTAAATATATATTATTTTATTGTTATCTGCTAGTTTAAACAGTTTATTCTACTTGTAAAGAAGAGATAATTGATAGTTACGAGCCCTTTTAAAAGAGACTTTATACATGGCTCAGTCCAGCCAAGCTCGTGTTTGAAGCATTTTCCTTATGCTCTGCCTGGAAGGGCTTTCAGAAAAAAGCAGGGTTCTAGTAGAAAAAAGAGGGTAGTTGAGGAAAACAGTGCACATATTTGTAAGGGGATTATATTCGTTTCCTTCAAAACACAAACCAGAGGAAACCCAGACTCCCCACGCCAGGTCTGGGGAGGCAGTCCCTTCCCTGGAGGTTACACTGCAAATGCCCCGTGTCTCGGGGTGTAGCACAATGTGGGGGACCTGGAAGTCAGGGAGATGCAGTGCAGCCTGCCACAATGCTAGCTGCCATCTGCCTGTCTCCTGGACGCTGCCACAGAGAAGCGAGAGATGGTGTGGAGAGGGCAGGGACTGACTGTTGCCATCACATGACTCAGGGCGGACCTGGAGCCCAGGCGGCTGAGGGTTTGAAAGACCGTTGGGAGCAGGAACCAACCGCAAGGCTGATGGAAGAGGAAGTTGGCAGATCTCAGAAAGGGGAGGGAAAGGAGAGGTGTTTGTTTTGCGATTGCTTTTAATGAAAGAGGGAGAGTTCAATGAGAAAGGAGAGCGAGCTGGCAAGGTTCTGAGCAGTTTCAGGTCCAGGGTTGAGAGATGTTCTTCCTGGTCAGCAAACTGCCTGGATTTCATTTTGGCCTGAATGTGGCCCCACCACGTGGGGAACTACTTAGAGATCCTACGTGTTAACCTCCCAGAAGAGTTTGCAGTTGTGAAGATGAAAGAGCTCAGAAAGTCAAGGGCCAGAACTGGACAAAAAGACTATGGACTCTCTGCCTTCATACCTTGACTTAAAGTGTCCTACACGCCAGCTGTTCCCAGATCCTGGAGGGACACGAAATGACAAGAATGGTGTGCATCTTAGAGCATATGTTCCAAAATTTTCTTGGCACCTGGAACATCTTTTTTCCCCCCAAGAGGAATAAATAAATGTAAAAATGGTGTTCAGATTTCCATTTAGCTCACAAAAGCCTGTGTAACTCATAATCTGTCTGAAACATAATACTGGTAGATCTGTCTCAACTGACTACCTTTTCTAGCATAATCGATCTGGCAAAACACATACCCAGAGTCTAACCACGGTGCTGAGGAGTACATCATAACTGCTTTACTGCTCATTGAAGGAACTTGGGGAAAATGAACATCTGGTAACTTGTTAACTGGTCTTTGAATGAAGAACTTTGAATGAAGAAGGGTCCTGCTTTAGACGGTCCCCAGGAATTCTGAATTATGCATTAGAGAACTGTGGCCCCAGGGAGGCAGGGTGAGGGCATCTGACATCCCTCTTTCTATGTGTGGGTCACTTCCAAGTTGAATGTTTCTAATCGGGAACTCCGGATGTAAAAACATGATCTCTGCAGATTTGGGCATGGCTAGATGGCCTCACCATGAACGATATCTATAATTCTCTGCTTTTGTGTGGTCTCGGTCTTGGAGGAAGCCTTGCACCAGAGGTCAGTTTATTTTCTGCAGTCAAAACTATGGTTGGAGAATTTTGCTGTTAATGATCGGGAGTAAAGGAAGGGTAAAGCCGATGCTCCCAGGACTGTGACCAAGGAAGATAAACACACGGTAGCGGTGAAACTGATGGCAGAGACAGGGAGGCTAATATTATACGGCAGCCTCCTTCGGGCAGGTTCTAACCTGACGCGACTGGTCACTCCAAACTGTTGCCCATTCACACGTGAGGCATCCACGTGGAAGTTGACCATGGAGGAAAACTTAGCCATTCACCACAAGCACTTAACAAACATATTTTGTGGCAGGTCCTGTGATGAGTTACTGGGGTTATACTATGAGTCAAATACAGACACCGCTTTCTTTACTATTCATTAAAATGTCTTTATGTAAGTTTCTGTTCACTTCTTCAGCAAATATTAATTGAGCACCTATCATGTGCCACGTAGCTGCTAGGCACCGTGGATGCTGTAGTGGACAAGAACAGATACTGTTCTCCATTAAGTTGTGGAATGTACAATCTAGAGGGGAAGCTCCACCCACCTCACCAGATGCGTGCAGAAGACTCACCTCTGTTTTAGTTCGAGTCATTGCTCAGGTCAGTCCCCACGATGAGTCCACATTTATGATAAGTCATATAATAAGTATTATAATCAGTTATGTGAGCTGCCGAAGGGCTGGGGGAACCAGACAAGCCACGTAAGCATCACATCCAAGAAAGATTCCTGAGCAGTCGGGGGGCAGCGAGGGCTCCCTGCGCTGAGCCCCACGTTATTACCGATTGCCTTGTTGTGCTGATTTGTTTTTGTTTTATGTAGTTTTTTGGATCTGTCCAAGCTGGTGTTATCTGTCTTTGACTAATATTTCTAAAATTCTAGGAACCTGTTTAATCCACTTTCCACCGTGTCTGCCGCAGTGCCAGGCACCAAGCCTGGTAACTGTTCTTCACGGTGACGTTGAAAGGGGCTATTATTACCAAGTTTGTAAACCAAGTCACCAACTGTGGCATTTTCAAGGCTCAGCCTGGGCGCTTATAGTCATGTGGAAAGAGAAGCTCAAGACTAAGTCCAGGGAGGTTAGGGGGAGATGGAAATGGATTTCTTGTATAAAACAAATCTCCAGTGATGTGACAATAAGCATGTAGGACAGAGCCTTAGGCTGAAGCGTCACAGCAGCGTTAAAAACATCCCAGTATGGTGACCTGACTTCTACCTTGGATTAAGCATTAAGATTAAATGACCCACTGAAGAATAAATACCAATAAATACTAGAAATGCAAATTATTAGAATAACAGAATACCGGTTTTTGCTTTTTGAACTAGCAGAGATTTTTTTAAATGTTAATTCTCAATACAGGTGTGGCCGCGGGAGACGGGCACATTATTTCTACCCGACACAGCCGGTCACTCCAGACTTCCGGCAGCTCACACAGGAGCCACACATGTGGGAGTGAGATGAGAAAACACCAGCGGTGACCTGAAAATAAAAATTCAATCCAGCGAGCATAACCTTTATGGGAACACTTTGACAATGTGGGTAAAGGACCAACCGTTTTCTCTTTGGCTCAGTAATTCCTTTTCTAATAATCCATCTTTTGGGATCATCTGTGATGTTAACAAACATTCTTACACACAGGTCTGCAGAGCAGCTGGGACCAACGGCAAGGAATTGGTTCAAAAAACTGAGGGCAGATCATTATGCTGGAATATCATGCACTAATCCAAATGGAAATCTGGGCATGTGTTTTCCATTGTCCCCCTCCCCGCCTGCCCTTAAAACCCCTCCGAGTCTTCGCTCTGTCTGTGGGATGAATGTGTCAGCCTGCAAGGTCTCACGTGCTCTGGGCTCACCTCTGCAGCTGCGTTTTGTACACTCACCTCCTTGCTCTCTGTGCTCCAGCCGCGCTGGGCCTTTCACCATTTCCTGTGCCGATCACATTCTCTAGTCTCTTCCTCTGGCTGCAACACACCTCTTCACAGGGAGCCCTTCCCCAGCCTGCACCCTCCCCTCCTTTAGCAGGTAACTTCCCTACGACTCCAGCTCATCCTTTCCATCACCCCAGTGTGCCTGCAGCGTGCTCTCACCTTCCCTTCTTGTGACAAAGGTTCATTGTCTGTCCTTCCCCCCGGGACTACAGCCTCCCTCAGGGCTGGGACTCTGCTGGATTGATCACCAATTCATTTCCCCAGAACACAGCACAAGTCTCCACTCACCCGCCATGGTTCCTAAATATTTATGCGTGGGTGAATCTCACCTAAGTGAACTGGGACTTTTGTCCTCAGAGCAAGCCGTGTCAACTAGTAGAAAATGCACCTGCTTTGGAGCCCTGCCGCGGACCCGAGCGTCTCAGTTTCCTCATCCCTAAGAGGGACAGTCACAATGCCCATCTTAAGCAGTCGTCGTGAGGGGACGTGAGTTGTTGCTTGCGAAGGGCCCAGTGCAGCGTCTGGTGCATGGTGGGTCCTCCGTGCACATCCACGCGGCCAGGCCTGGCGCGTCCCTGTGTTTAATGTGGCCTTATCTGTTACGAGTCACTTGAGGAGAGGTGTCCTTTTCCAGAAAACGAGGTCTGGCTAGTGCTCATCTTGAATTCCTGGAAAGCAGTATTTTATCTTGACCGTCTTAGATTCCGGGGCCCGGTGTTCTCGCTGTGTGTGTGCGGAATGGAACCAGAACCAGACTGAAGTACTGAGTGAAAACTTACTTGTTCATCCCGCTGCGCTCTCCTCGCTGGGGGCAAATCAGTCCAAACTCTGCCTGAAACTGTGTGATGTCTCACTGGGAGAAGAGAAAGATAACTTTTCTTTTGGGCCAAAGAGCTCTTATTTTTTTCTTTCTAAAAATCATTCTTCTTTCAATACCGTTAAACTAGTCCCATTGTGTACGCTGGGTTTGCATTGCATGGTGCAAAAGCCACGTTCTTTCTTTAAGTTTGGAGCCCTCTGTGTGAGCGATTTCAGGATAAAAGGCCTTAGAGGATCAGACACATCATTCTTTTATAAAACTGATTATTCGGGCGATACAGCCCTAGGGCCTGTCTCCTTACTGTAAATTTCTTAAACTTTGTCAAGCTGTCAGACTTGGGCTGCTGGTTATTTTATCTCCTAAACAACCAAAACCAGATTTGTGTTGTAAGTAGATATTAGTGTGGCTTTTGTCCTTCCTATATCTGGGCCCTGAATAGTTCAGAGCCAGATTAAATGCTTTGCTCTATATTTTCATAGATTCTGGCTTCAACCAAGCAAGACAATTGGGCCTGTTGACTTTCCTCTTACACATGCACACGTGCATCTCTGCGTATATTTGCGCATGCTTTCCTGAATAAGTCCTCTTTTAAAACTCAGCCGTTCATCATTTCAGAAATGATTTGCTCTTTTTACAGCTTGTCCTTTTTATGGTTCTGAGAGGATCACTGCAGCAAATATATTTGGCAGAAAGTTAGCACACAAACCCTTCCCCAGAACTCAGTACTGAATTTGCTGAGTTCCTGTCTTAAAAACTTGCAGTGCCTTTGACTTTTCCTGTGATGTACTCATCTCTGATCTGAAACTGTTGTTGAAAGCTGGACTTAGTAATCATTCACATCAAGAAAGGAATGGATTGCTCAAAAAAGGAATCAGATGCTAAAAATAGTTTCCACACGAAGGCTCACTTACTTTTCTACCTAGGGAATCAAGACAGAAACGTTTCCAGGATTGAAATGACATAGTTCAAGTGATGCAACCATTTGGCTGCCTGCTATTTTTCTCTTTTTTGCCAGGAGGAAAATGTATAATAGAATGTAGAAAAATTTCCCCAGAGTTGTTAAAATAATCACTAGAATAACCTTTGGTACTTAGTACGATACCCTGGAAAACTTAGATTTCTAGAAAGGTTCATTTCTTTGGTTTCTCAGATAGCCAAGTTTTTATGCAAAAATTGATCAGTATAGATGGTTTCCCACTGTGACGGTCCAGCGTATTATGAGAGTCCTTTTTCATGGAGGTAAAAAGCGTAAAGAGAATTGCTGATAAGTAACCATTTATTCCCTTCTGCATTTCCCTAGTGTGTTGTATAGTTAAATGAGTGGATAAAGTCTGCAGGAAATAAAGTTTTATGCAATATCAAATAAATCACATGACTTTTAAAAAGGTTTTGTCCATTTTTAATAAACGTTCTACCTTCAGCCTTCTCTGCTTTTACATGGATGCCAAAAAACAAAAGGGTTAATTAGGAATCGTTCTTTTTTTCTCTTCCTGGCACAGAGAAGGTTTTCAATAAATATGTGCTGAATGAACCAGTCAGAAAGTTATAATTTATTACACAGTTGATTCATGGAACTGTAATTGTTACCTCCTCTAGTTTAATAGATGTAGCTTTTTTTTTTTAAAGTTTAGATTATCTCTGTCACTTGGGATGCCAGCTTCTTAGAAGAACAAACATCTTGGGTTTATATTGAGATAGGTTTTGTGTACAATAGCCTGCGTCCTTTTTTATTGCATTGGGATAAGGGCAAATATTCACATAAACTCATTCTGTAATATAACACTTCTAGAAGTGTACCAGTTCTTACTTGCAAATAACAACGAAAAGGTATGAACAACTTGGTCAGAAAAAGCTTTTATTGGAAATATATTGGGTAGCTCATTGGCTCAGTAACATAGCAGAAACCAAGGGAGGCTTGGCAGTCCAGAGCTCAGCTGAGATAGTGCCATGGGGACAGTTTTCTTGGGATGCCACCATGGCTCAGCTGCCAATAGACACGTGAATTCGTGAGGCTGGTGCCTCTGCCATAAATAATATGTCACCATTCCTGGGGAGTTGGTCACTCCTTAAGATTCAAAGACTGGGTCAGGTGCATCTGATTGGCTGAGTCCAGATTATTTTCCAGGGAGCAGGTGAGGAAGCTCTGCCCATCTTCTGATTCCCCCAAACAGAAGGGGTGTGTGGATGCCGAGCAGTCAAAAATATAGAAATCTAGTACACGATTGTAAATTATTCTGTAGCAGTGCATTTCTTCGTGTTCTGATGTCCCGTGGGAGCTTTATTCATGGCAAAGTTCCGCATTTGCATTCCCCCAAGTCCGCACACCAAAGGTGAATGGATTGTCTTTTCGCCTACTTCCAGTTACAGGTGTGAAGTGTTAACAAACTGTCCAAATCTCATTGAGTCTTTATCTTGCCTAACACCGTGATGCAAAGCAAAGCCCTGCTTCAAGTGAAAGATGAGCTGAGCTTTTTAATGTGTACAGTGTCCAACTCTTTGGGAGTATTTATTTACTTTTTAAGAAGTTGCCTTTAATAATTTCTGATAAATGTCAATGAGTCTAAGAGTTGCGATAGACCTCAGAGATGATATATTTCAACTTGTCACCCAAGTCATGTCTCTATGACATGCCAGCTTTAGCAGGACATTCCTCTTCTGCTTGAATATATTCAACGAGGAATACGTCTCTGCCCCTTTTCCACCCCATTCTCAGGGGGTCCTAGATGTGAAAAAGCTTTTCTTAAATTGAGTTGAAATTCACCTACTATCACTTTGCTTTTTGATTCCAGTTTTGCCATGCGGAACCAAGGAGAACGTGTTCTTTCTACATTAATTCTAGAGACAAACAGAACTTTGAAATCAGATATGGATTTGATTCTCAGCCATTTACCCAAAACAGAACAATTACTTCCTATATCAGTATTTTTTTCCCAGTAGGTATAAACTTGTCAAATGAATAAATAGGCCATTATTTTATTAATGTGACATAAGGTTATGTTAGCATTTTAATATGTGTGTTATACTATACCCATAGTGATCATTATTACTTGGACTATAACCAAAGTCAGAGTTCTTCTCCCTTATTCTTTTGTGAGTCTTTTTTTTTAAATTTAAATATATGCCTTTACATTTAACCCTGTTAAATATCATTTAAATTGGCTAAGGCAATCCTGATCATATACCTGTCATCCGTTTCTGTAATCTTTTCTTTGCTACTTCACGCCATCCAGATTGGATGAGTGTTCCCCTATGCCTTTACGTTAATTGTTTTGAAAGGAAGAAAGATTGCGTGAGACAGGACCAGTGAAAGAGCCTTTGGCATACCATTAGAGACTGCTTTCCTGGTAGGTATAGACTGATCTTTATAATTAACAAGTATATCGTGATTCTGTAATGTTTTATGACATACAAATTTTTTTTTATATGCCATATGGCATAAATGACACATTATCATTTTTTAAAATATGCACAATGGTGCTACATTTCAATGTAACCCATAAGAAAAAGTCAAGATAGGCTGTCAAATTATTTGCTGATATCAAGATGCACTGTTGGCTCTCCTGAAAATCTTTACCGAGTACCCTCTTTCCCTCTGCGAATCTGCTCATGGTGAATATAAAACCTTATAGTTAGGCTTATGCAAGAGGTCTTTTGGGGTCAGTGATAATAAACAGATGGTTAATTTATCTACTCAATGCTTTTAAGAGAGAAAAAGAAGAATTTTAATTTTGTCTGAGAGGAGTTTTTAAGCTGGCAAGATAGCTAAACATTTCTGAAATGTTAAATGCTAAGCATATCTTACTACTGAAGAAGAGAGAGTATGTTTTATTCTTTTACTCATGACAATATATATTTGTTTTCTACCATTGGATACTTCTGATAATAGGTTTCTGTATTTTGTTTTCCATTTTAAAATTGACTCTAGAATGTTCACCAGTGTAATGGAGAGACAGGGATTTGGGGATCACTGGGAAATGCTTGGAATCGATTCATTGCGTAGATGTCCAAGGTAATGAGTTCAGAGTGAGACAGCTCTTCTTGGTTATGTGCTATTTCTCTCTAAATATTTTTAAATTCTCAGAAAATAATTTATAACTATAACATCCAAAGAATATGCTACCTTGGTTTATATGTACATAAAATTATATATAAGGTAACCTCAGGTGTGTTGATGGAAGAAATACAATTAAGTTATTTTCATATGTAAGAAAAATATAGGAGGTGTACGTATATGTGAAGCAATAACTACAAATCTGTTGACTGGCTAAAGAAGGAAATGGAACTAGTTTTTGAAGCGCCTATGGTATGCCATGCTAAGGAGTTTGGATTTTATGCTGGAAATTGTAGGGTGCCCTTCAGGGAATTTAAATAGGGGAGAGGAATGATCAGATGTGTGTTCAGAAGGCTTTTGCAGGTAGCAACGCAGAGGATGGGACAAGGTAAAAACCTGTTGCAATGATCCGGGTGAGAAAAAAATACAAGTCCCAACAAAGGCAATGTCGGGGGGATGGAGCGCAAGGAAAACATTCTGGTGATACTAAGTAGATTGTTTGGGCAAAGTCAGTGACAGATGAGATAAAGAGCGTGAGGGATGGGAAGCAGAAGACAGGAGTCTCCGTGGAGTACGTTATCTAGGGCGGCAAGATAAGAAGGAAGATACTATTAAGGAGCATCCAGAGAGGCAGGAGGGAAACCATGGACAGAGCAAGGGAAGAGAATTTCAAGAAGGAAAGAATGATCCAGCCCGATCAAGTGCTGCGTAGGATTCAGGTAAGATGAGGACTGAAGATGTCTTTGGCTTTTGCAAGTAAGGAAGCCGTCAGTGACCCAGGCAAGAACAGTATCCTCGGTGGGAGTGGCGGGCGGAAACCTGGCGACTGCGGGTTAAAATGTAGAAGAAAGTGATTATAGATGACTCTTTGTGGGTTGGAATGGAGAGAAAAGATAGGAGTTGGAGGGCAACAGTGGATAAAGGGAGGTTTTTGTTGGATTGGTTTATTTGTTTTGTTTGTTTAATGGAAGATATTTGGCCGTGTAGAATTGCTGGTAAGAGTCGGAGACTTGAAAGTGTGGAGAAATATGGGGTGATTTTTGGAACAGGGGCTTTTCAGAGGTGGGGAAAAATGAGGGGCAAAGTAAAAATGGAGGTACTATTTGGTTTTCCGCAGAAGAATGGACACCTACTGTGCTGAAACCAGAGGAAAGGCATGTATGAACATACGGTGATTGTATAAATGAGGGCAGGATTAATAATTTGTGGGAATTCCCACTCCACTGCCTCCTTTTTTTTTTTCCCCCCTGAGAAAACTGAAGATAGAGGAAGTGTCAGTGAAGGAAATGGGAGAGTAGCTGATTGAACCAGAGAAATACTGCTTGGGAAATCGGGGTCCTCCCAGCACCCCCGGCATTGCTTCCCGGTGGGAGACTGGGAGTGGGTATTGATACCAGTTTGCCTGTCTGCGTGGCTTCCCCCTGTGCTGTTTAACACCGTAGCGTAGGCGGGGAGAAAGGAGACCATGAGACTCATTTTTGCAGCAATATTAGCTGAGTGCCTGCTATGTGCTGGGTATGCTCTATACCCCTGAGATAGAGCCGTTAACAAAGCAGAGACATGAGAAGCAAGCCGTGTGGCTATTGGGGTTAAAAGTATCCCGAGCACAGACTGACTGCTTGGAGACGGCCGGAAGGAGGGCACACGTCTGGTGCAGTAAAAGGAGAGCAAGGAAGCCGTGTGTCTAGAGTGACTGGCAGGTGAGGGAGCGTTGGGATTGGAAGGAGGCGTGGGCTCCAGAGGATTTGGGAGGACCCTTTAGGCCACTGTAAAGACTTTGGCTTCTAATTTGCCAACAAGAATTTTAAGCAAAGGACTGACATGGTCTGCCTTTGATTTTTAAAGAATCATTCTAGCTGTCGTGTAGAGAATTGGAGGAGGGAGAGTGCAGGAAGGGAGGCGGAAGTGTGAAAGCAGAGAGGCCTGTTAGGGGTCTCTTAGCTTGAAGTCTGGCAAGACATGATGGCAGCTGGACCAAGCACGTTTCTACCTCAGGACCTTTGCACTTTCTCATCCTCTGGGATGCTCTTCTCCCAAATGTACACTTGACCCTCCTTCAGACATCTGCTGAAACGTGAGATCTCACCCATCACTAGCATGCCCTTCCTGTGACCTTTGTTCCCTCCGTAACACTTACCATTATTTGACATAGTATATATTTTACTTGTTTATTTACTGTCTGCTTTTTCTAGAATGGGAGCTCAGTAAGAACAGGGACTTTTCTCTGTTTTGTTCGTTGCTGTGTCCCTGATGCCCGATGGCCATACCGAGGAGGCACACAGAGAATGTTTGTTGACTCACTTAGGGAATGAAGCTCTTCCACCTCCACCGTCACCAATACCACCTCCACCGTTGCAATTAGTAAGAATACGGCAGCGCTAATATTATTTTTTCTTTACCATATGGCACTTTTTGGAAAGACTTGCTGCACCAAGCTTCACATGTCTCCCTCTGCAGAGTAGAAGTATGTCACTAAGCCACGGCGTGGATTTCCTGGCTCCTTGTGTAACAAGCAGCCTTGCATTTGGTTTGTGTCAGTCTTCACATCTTTTTTTAGTCACGTTGCTCACACTCTTCACAATCCTCTAGCTTAAACTCTTGAGTAACTCTGGACATTGGAGTTAGCTGGGAACTTGAGAACCAGATGAATGATATTGCCAATAGCATGCCTTATGTGCTTGGCATCTAATTTTGGCACTCGTTCTAGCAGGTTTGATTGTGTAATTTAGCCATTGGCTACAAAAAGTGGCCACATATCCTGGGAAGAAGGGAGGATTAGGAGGTACAAGATGGAAGCTGTTCTACAGATTTGAGGATGGGCTAGGGTTCTTATTTATTTATTTTTTTCAAATATACCTTCATTGTTTTTTAATACTCTTGGGATTATTCCAGGCCTATGCATTGACCATCACTGAATGTTGCGTCCTTTGGAGAATATGGTATTATGCTATCATTTCTAGTCTTCTCATACCAAGTCTCCATTTGTATTATATTTTTCATGCCTGAATCCCATGTTTTGCAGTATTTTCTCTACCACAAAATCTGTATCGATTAAGTACAACTTAATTGGTTTTCCCATTTTTCCCTAATTAAAGATATATATTCTGCTAATTCAGAACTTAAGTATGAAAGAACTGAAAATAGCACATATAATTGACATGATTCCAAAATAAAAGCAAAGAATTAGTAGATGTCCTCAACAGCTTCACTGCGTCAATATAGGATTTGTGATCATTCTAAATATGCAAATGGGATGCATTTTGAGAACTCTTAGTGCGTGTCTAGAGGAGAGACTTTACGTCTGTTTTTAATGTGTGGAATTTAAATTGTATGTGAAAAGAGCACTGCGTCAAGAGTCAGGACAGCGGTTCTACTCCTCGATAGATGTATGATGTTGGGCAGGTCACTCGGAGGAGGAGGATGTGTGGCAAGTATTGGACCGGTGACTTTTAAAGACCCTCCGACATTAAAATATAATAAATCATATGTTTACTTTTTTTTTTTTTTTGGCAGCATTCAGGGTTAATGAGAGCTGTCAGGAGCAATATGACCTTAGAGGGAAACGGCTCATATCAAGAGAGCAGATGCCAGTACTAGTACTCTCCCTGGGCAAACACTCCCGATTTAAAGCCCTGAATATTTTGTTCTCTGTCAAAAGCCTGCATAATTGATACTGTTGCCAGTGATCAAATGCTGAAATGACCAAATGACAGTGCTGGAAGAGACCCTAAGGTATTATCTATCCAGGTATATCCCCCCAACCCCTAAGAATCTGGAAGGGTAGTGGGGGTGGGTCGTGAGCCAGTCTTAGTATTCCAGGTGTCTCATGGTCATTCTGTTTTTGGGGACAATACTGTAAGGTTCAGCAAGCTATGGAAGCATAAGATTGCTCTGCTTCTCACTGGAGACATAAATGTGCAAATAAATCAGTTATTTCCAGTAACTGCTCTTTTTTTTTTTT
>CAUYSK010025799.1:0-13003 GCA_963575035.1 Avahi laniger | reverse complement strand
TCTTTTGGGTAGATGCCCAGTAATGGGATTGCTGGATCGAATGGTACTTCTACTTGTATCTCTTTAAGGTATCTCCATATTGCTTTCCACAGAGGTTGCACTAGTTTTCAGTCCCACCAGCAGTGTATGAGTGTTCCTATCTCTCCGCATCCATGCCAACATTTACCATTTTGGGACTTTTTGATAGAGGCCAGTCTCATTGGAGATAAGTGATATCTCATTGTGATTTTGATTTGCATTTCCCTGATGATTAGAGATGTTGAGCATTTTTTCATATGTTTTTTGGCCATTATTCTGTCTTCTTTTGAAAAGCTTCCGTTCATGTCCTTTGCCCACATTTTGATAGGGTTGTTTGATTTTTTCTTGTTGATTTTCCTGAGTTCTAAGTAGATTCTAGTTATCAGCCCTTTATCGGATGTGTAGCATGGAAAATTTTTCTCTCATTCTGTAGGTTGTCTGTTTGTTCTTGTGACAGTTTCTTTGGCTGTGAAGAAGCTTTTTAATTTGATCAGGTCCCATTTATTTATTTTGGTTGTTGCTGTGATTGCCCTTGGGGTCTTCTTCATAAATTCTTTTCCTAGGCCAATGTCTAGGAGAATATTTCCAACATTTTCCTCTAGAATTCTAAAAGTTTCACTCCTTAGGTTTAAGTCTGTTACCCAGCATGAGTTGATTTTTGTGAGAGGTGAAAGGTGTGGGTCTTGATTCAGTCTTCTACATGTGGCTATCCAATTTTCCCAGGATCATTTATTCAATAAGGATTATTTTCCTCAGTGTATGTTTTTGTCTGCTTTTTCAAAGATTAGATGGCTATATGAGGATGGTTTTATATCTGAGTTCTCAGTTCTGTTCCACTGGTCAACGGCTCTATTTTTGTGCCAATACCAAGCAGTTTTGATTACTACAGCCTTGTAATGAAGTTTGAAGTCTGGTAAATTGATACCTCCCAAAAAACAAAAAATACAAAGAGTCAGTGAAGTGAAAAGTTGTTTCTTTGAAAAGATAACCAATATTGATAGACCACTAGATAGACTAACCAAAAATAAAAGAGAGAAGATTCAAATAATCACAATCAGAAATGATAAAGGTGAAATTACAACAGACACCACAGAAATACAAAAGATCATCTGAGATTACTCTTATTATCTATATATGCATAAACTAGAAAATCTAGAGGAAATAGATAAATTTTTGGAAACATACAGCTTCCCAAGATGGAACCAGGAAGAAACAGAAATCCTCAACAGACCAATCACAGGTAGTGAATCAGTAATAAAACTCCCAACAAAGAAAAGCCTAGGACCGGATGAATTCACAGTCAAATTTTACAAGGTGTACAAAGAAGAATTGGCACAAATACTATTGAAACTGTTCTAAAAAGTGAAGGAGGAGGGAATTCTCCCTAATTCATTCTATTAAGCCAGTATCACCCTGATTCCACATTCAGGCAAAGATACAACAAAAAAAGAAAACTCCTGACCAATATATCTTATGAATATGGAAGCAACAGTCCTCAATAAAATGCTAGCAAACTGAATCCAACAGAACATCAAAAGCATAATATACCCTGATCAAATGGGTTTTATGCCAGGTATGCAAGGATGGTTCAACATATGCGAATCCATTAATGTGATTCATCACACAACAGAATTAAAATTTAAAAACATATGATCATCTTAAAAGATGAAAAAAAAGTATTCAATAAAATTCAGCATCCCTTCATGATAAAAACCCTCAACAAAATAGGCACCGAAGAAACATACTTCAAAATAATAAAAATCATACATGACAAACCTACAGCCAACAACATACTGAATGGGGAGAAGTTGAAAGTATTCCTGCTAAGTTCTGGAACAAGATAAGGATGTCCACTTTAACCACTTATATTCAACATAGTTCTGGAAGTCCTAGCCAGAACAATCAGATAAAAGAATGATATAAAATGCATCCAAATTGGAAAATAGGAAATCAAATTATCTCTGTTTGCTGATGATTTGATCTTGTACCTAGAAAAGCCTAAAGACTCCTCAAAAAGATTTCTAGATTTAATAAACAACTTCAGTAAAGTCTCAGGATACAAAATCAATGTACAAAAATCAGTAGCATTTCTATACACCAGTAACAACCAAGCTGAGAAAGAAATCAAGAAGGCAACCCCATTTATAATAGCTGCAAAAAATACCTAAAAATATATTTTACCAAGGAGGTAAAAGATCTTTACAAAGAAAATTACAAAATGCCAATGAAAGAAATTGTAGATGATGCAAACAAATGGAAAAACATCCCATGCTTGTGGATTGAAAGAATAATGTTATTACTGCCCAAAGCAATCTACAGATTTAATGCAATTCCAATTGAATTAACAATGCCATTTTTCACAGAATTTGAAAGAACAATTCTAAAATTGAAATGGAACCAAAAAAGAGCCAAGTAGCCAAAGCAATCCTAAGCAAAAAGAACAAAGCTGGAAGTATCATATTACCTGACTTCAAATCAGACTACAAGGCTATAGTAATCAAAAGAGTATGGTACTGTTATAAAAATTGACACTTAGATTGATGGAACAGAACAGAGCACCTAGAAATAAAGTCATATACCTACAACCAACTTATTTTCATCAACGTCAATAAAAATATGCACTGAGGAAGGACACCCTATTCAATAAATGGTGCTGGGAAAATTAGATAGCCATATGCAGAAGAATGAAACTGGACCTATATCTCTCACCATATAAAAAATTAACTCAAGATATATTAAAGACTTAAATGCAAGACCTGAACCTATACAAATTCTACAAGAAAACCTAGGAAAAACTCTTCTGGGCATTGGTCTAGCCAAAGAATTTATGTTTAAGTCCTCAAAAGCAAATGCAATAAAAACAAAAATAGACAAATGGGACTTAAGGATACCTGCACTCATATGTTTACCACTACACTATTAATAATAGCAAACATACAGAATCAACCTAAGTGTCCAACAATGGATGATTGGGTACAGAAAATATGGTATATATACGCAACGGAACAGTACCGGTGATAAGAAAGAATGAAATGATGTCTTGCAGCAACTTGGATGGAACTGGAGGCCATTATCCTAAGTGAAATAATTCAGAAACAGAAAGTCAAATACCGCATGTTCTCACTTATAAGTGGTACCTAAACAGTAGGTACATATGAACATACAGAGTGGAATAAAAGACAAGGGAGACTCCAAAAAGTGGGAGGGTAGGAGGGGAGTGATGGATGAAAAATTACCTGTTAGGTACAATGTACACTATTTGGTGATGTGTACACTGAAAGCCCAGACTTCACCACTATGCTATCTATATCTGTGAACAAAACTGCACTTGTACCATATAAATCTATAAAAATAAAAAATTTTAGAAAGGCAAATGTAAAAAAACTAAACTTAGTTAAATTAGTACTATCTAGTAATTATTCACAGAATAATTATTTGATTTTTACTCAATTTTCCCATGTAGACATTGTAAATAAGAAAATACTTATTTTGAAGACAGAAGAGCCCTTAACATGTCTTATTTTCTATCTAGAAGTGGTCATGCCCCATAACAATCTCTTGTTCCTTTATAGGTTAATCATCTCAGCATGTGTCCTCATAACCATCCTTTGGCAAACTCCATCAATTTGGCCAAGATTTGCTTCTGAAGCATCCCAGAATCAGGACTTGGATCTCTTTTCTACCAGTATTCACCTCTTAAGTGATCTCATCTAGTTTCATGATTTTAAACACCATCTATACACTGATACTCTATAATTCATATCTCCCATCTAAACCTCTCCTCAAAAATCCAGTGCTATAAAGCCATCTGTCTATTCGACATTTCCACTTGGATATCTGGTTTTTATCCTGAACTTTGCATTTCCATGTAATAAATAACACCTTTATTCATTCAATTGGCCAGAACAAAGATGTCATCTTTGTTTCCTTTATTTCTACCTCACTATAAATTCATTAGCAGATTCTTTCTGTTATACCTTTGGATGCTAGTTAAAATTCTTACCACTTCCACTGCTACTATCCTAGTTTATCCATCATCATATCTTGTCTGGGTTATTGCAATGTTCTCCCTAACTGGTCTCCATGCTTCCACCCTGGACCTCCTATAGTCTTTTTCAACTCAGCAGGTAGAGCGATTTGCCCAATAGAATAGCTACAGGCTTTTCATCTCTTTACTATAACTTTCTTGCTCTGCAGGGGCTACCTACCATGCTCAGTTCTGGTTCACACATTAGTCCTGGATTGGTATGGCTCTGTGCCCAGAGCAATCTGGTTTTATTCACTAACAGCAGCTTACAGTTTCACTTGTACCATTAGAGAAAAATGTATGGAACTTCCCAAATAGCATAATGCTACAACATATAAAAGGACTGCAGCATTCCTTTTAGAGCCTTCCATGTGTGACCAACTAGGATTTAATGACTCTTGGTCCATTTCATTGAGGGTAGGCTGTAGACTGGATGGATACTTTCAAGAATCTAAGCTTGTTGTTCATTGATTGGGTATGCTTAGATGCATTTCAATACTGTAATTCTCTGTTAGCTGGTATCTTACATCTGAAACATAGGATTATTAAACCTGTTTTCCTGACAATAAACACCTATGCTGGGAAGTTCTCTTGATATTTATTCCAGGAGAGGTAAGATTGCACTTGCTTCTCATCCATCGTAATAAACTATATAAATGCCAACTGTGGCATGCTGTCTCACTGTAAGCACCCAGTCGTGTGGCTGCATGCCATTACTTCTGGGAATAATCTGTCTCCTTCACGTTTAACATGAGCATTTTCCTACTTAGTTTTCGGAGCCCCTTGAGGTGCGGTGTTAGTTGCGGACATGCAAGCTGACAGGAGAGTGAATACCAATCAATCAAATATTTATTGAGTGCTTACTATGTGTCAGGCACTGTGCTAAGCTGGGTTTAAGCAGAGTATTAAGAGGAGCTGGAGAAAAAGTGTTCTTTTTTTAGAAGCTCTCAGAGGCTCAGTGTCAAACAGAGAGGGAAAACCGTGTAGAATAATACTTTTCCAGACTGTGGAAAATTGTGAATTAGAAGTTTTCACCTCCCTGTTTTTCCTTATTTCTCTTTCTCGACTTCTATGTCACATCTTTTCCTGTTTACTGAGGCCCTTCATGCTTTCCCCTCTTGCAACCACACTACCCAGTACCGGCATGATTTCTTTCGGCTGTGCTTAGGCCCTCCCACCCCATTTACATTTATAAAACATTTCATTTCTTTAATTCCATCCCACTGGGTTACAACCTGTTCCCTAGTCTTCTTTATATAGTAATGATCAAAAAGCATTTATTTGTAATCCTAGCAGTCTGGAAGGCCGAGGCAGGTGAATCGTTTGAGCTAAGGAATTCGAGACCAGCCTGAGCAAGAGCGAGACCCTGTCTCTACAAAAAAAAAAAAATAGAAAGAAATTATCTGGACAACTAAAAATATATAGAAAAAATTAGCCAGGGATGGTGGTGCATGCCTGTAGTCCCAGCTACTCAGGAGACTGAGGTAGCAGGATCGCTTGAGCCCAGGAGTTTCAGGTTGCCGTGAGCTAGGCTAACACCACGGCACTCTAGCCTGGGCAACAGAGTGAGGCTCTGTCTCAAAAAAAAAAGAAAAAAAAAAAGCATTTATTTACTAGAGGCATTTGCATTTTAATAAGCATCTTATGTGTGACAATATTTACTTTAAAAAACCTTAAAACCTCTAGTGATGACATTAAAAGCGTGGTAGCTGATTGGAGGGGGAGATTTGTTTTTAGATAAGTATGTATTTCTGGAATCCTTCAAATCACACTTCTGTTGACAGCCACCTATTTTGTTCAGAGGTAGAGTTAACCCTATTCACTACTAATTTACATTTTCCTCCCATAGATTCAATATATAAGAAACTTGCAATTACTTAAATTACCTAATTTCCCTTTCACACTCTGATTTAGCAGATTGCTGAAAAAAAGTTTGCATTTTAGATTCCAAGACCTCTAGATTTTTTTTTTTTTATTTTTCACATATTTGGTGTATATTTGTTAATATGCAGGTGACTGTTTCTTTAGATTTTTAATAAATTACATCTGCCTTTCCCAAATCAGAATAGTTCTCATATGAAGGTCATGCTGAAGTATTTATGGGACTCTAGATAGGTTTTAAAATTATTGTGGTGTGATCAAAAATTCATTGTAATTTTAGAAAAAGAAAAAAAAGACAAAGTAAATGTAGCCTAGCTACAGGATTGATGAAGGTAAGAGCCACATAGGAGGATGGCAGAGAATTCCTGCATAGTAGTAAGCCTTAGTGAAGAAGGCCTGCTGAAATGCACGCACATGCGGGCCCACGCACCGCACTGTTGAAACTGGACGAGGAATAAGAACGGAGCGGGGAGCTGATCGCCCTTCTCTCTGTGAAGGGAAACACCAAGATGCAGAAAGAGGCAAGGACAGCCTGGGACACCAAGAAAACCTAAGGTCTTTGCTAAAGAAGTAAAGAAAGCAAGACGTTATAAGTTTAGATGGAGGCTTAAAATGATGAATTTTCATAAAATGTTCCGAAGACAAGAAACCTCAAAGAAATTTAGAAAGCAGGAGAATAGTAATGTCAGGAATGTAAGAAAAGGTTTCCCTGAGTAAAGAGTTAAAAGTTAATGGTTAAGAAACAGAGAGTAGAATATATGTATGTGACTAGGTTTATTTCTTGTTAGTCTTTCTTCCTCATGATCCTTTATGTGTAATCTTTTAAAATCACTTGAATAGTCATTTTATAGAAAAAAACACTACTATTTAGATTTCGTGTGTTTCCTCCTTCTCTGGGCCACACATTGCTGCGGTGTTGGAACTAGATTTCCACTAATGGCAAAACTTTTCCCCTCATGGCAGCTACAAATTAGATGAACAGTAACATAAGAAGCAGCGCAATATATATTTAGGTTTGCTTTGCAAATCTAATTAGCAAATGATAGTAAGCTGTAATCCCCAGAATGCCACTGGAGCCAGTATTGCTGGTGGACACATTTTGGATATAAATTTGAAAAATTTAGAGCCTCTGAGTTAGCTAGAAAAACACGTTGGCATCTTGGTGTTTGTGGGTTTGCAGATGCCTGGCACTGACAGTATTTGTCCCATTGCGGGGTGGTAAAGGCTAATATCATGCATATTAACAAATTTGTTTTTCATTTCCATCTAACAGTCATCTTGAGACCACAGGCTCAGGACACAGATCAGAAACCACGACAGGACTCAGGATGTGTGTGCAATTGGCTTGTGGCTTTCTGTACTTTGAGGAGCCGGCTGTTCTTGTGATTGAGCAATTAAAGGAATTTTCTCCCACGTGGCAAAAGAGCCCAGTCCACCAGACTGAAGACTACATGTGACAGCTCAGGACGTAAGTGCTTTTTGATTCTAACGGGGTGATCACAGATCACCATTTCATCTGTGATCTCACCAATTCTTTTACCCTCTTCTCTTGAATTCAGTTTCTCTATAGTGCTGCTTATGAGTTCCTGAAGGGAACTTACTTAATTTAGAAGATTTTGCTCATAAAGAAAATGGAAGAAAATATTTGTTTCATAAGGTTATCGGGCTAGCGAATGTGATAAAAGTAAGCAAGGTACCAGGCACAGCCTTCAGAATATAGTAGGTGCTCCATTACTGGAGCAAAAATAATCCCCTTCTACTCTTCCACTCTTCTACTCTTACTTTTCCCCATTTCTCAAGATAATCCCTTTCTTTTAAAACAATTCCTCTTACGTGATATAAACAACCATTTGATTGCCTATTAATGTAAACAGTCCACCAGAGATGAATAATAAAACTATAAACCAGGATTTCTCAATTTCAGCACTGCTGACATTTTAGGCCAGATAATTATTTGTCGAAGAGAAGTTACCTTAAGGACTGCAGGCTGTTTACCAGCATCCCTGGCCTCTAGTCACTAGATGGTAATAGCACCCCCTCAGTTATGACATCCTCAAATATCTCCAGATATTGCCAAATGTCCCCTGGGGCAAACTCATCCCTAGTTGAGAATGACTGATTTAAAGCAACTGTATTCATTGCACCCCTCCCCTTTTACCTGCGCCCCATCTCTCCATTTGGAGAAAAAAGTAAATGAAAAAATAAACATTAGCCATTTGTTTAAAACAATAACAGGGTAACATTTCAGACAGTACTGTCATTCTAAGGGATCCCATTCACAATATAGTTGGCATCCTGAAACAAAGTTTCCAGTGTGAATGGTGCCCTAAGACTTGGACAAAGCTGGGGCCGTTGGAGATTGACAAGAGACTAGGACACAGGCAGCCTGATTCTTTATACCTTCCACCTATAGTCCTTGGCAGTGAGAATCGAGGTTCTGCGACACCATGCATTTCCCAATAGCAGAAAGGCTATTATGTTCCCCATGCTGTATGGAAAATTGCAGGAAATCATTTCCAAAAATATAGATGAGAATTAGCAAGGGTTTTCTGGATACTTTTTAGTTTACCAGTCGTGATCCTTTATACAGAATGACTCATATCTTGAATATTCCATTTATTTCGTGGAGTTGTTACTGTCTCAATAATAATTGTTCCTCTATGATATCTTGGCAAACCATGGAAATAAATCCCGGTCTTGGAATGGGATAGTTCATTGATTGACGTTCGTTTCAGTATAAATTTTCACCTGATAAAGTCCACAATTCCAAACCCTGCCAGTAGTTTCAGATACATCTGCTTGCAATTATCCTATCACTTGCTAGTTATTTCTTCTGATGGTTCACAGCTCTCTGTATTTTCTGAATGTGTTAAAAACCAACGGCTTTCTCCTTGTGCTTGAATTTTCCTTCTCTTCTTTAACTGGTCCCATTCCTCGTTCCTATGTAAGCATCTTTAATACATTAAGCTTCTGAGTCAATGGTCTAGATAAAATTTGAACAACCCTCAATTTTTTTGTAATCTGCAACTCCAAGGTAGTAGGGTGTCTTATTTTGGATTCTGAATGTGCCATCTACCTTACCGCCATGTCCACAAGTATAGTATCTACAGATGCTAAAGTCATAAAAATTTCTGAAACTATACAACTGTAATGCAAAATTATGATTAGTATTTTGTTATCCATTATTTAAGAGTCTGAGATTTTTTTTTTCTTTTTTTTTAAAAACAGGGTGTTGTTTTGTTGCCTGAGTTGGAATGCAGTGGCATCATCATAGCTCACTGTAACTTCAAACTCCTGGGCTCAAGCCATCCCCCTGCCTCATAAGTCCAGGTTTTAATGCATGCAATAGCATCCAGGTAAAGACCCAGTGCCTTGATCTTAACTTCTCTGCACAGATCTGGTCCCTCCCTTTTTAGCAATGCTGTATGCAGACGGCCTTACTGTGCTCTTTTCCTGAGAATGTCCAGAGCTTTATCCGTAGGGAAACAATCAGCATTTTACACTAGTGAAACCCAGATGAGCTGTGAGATAAGCAGCATCATGGAGGGAAGGTTGAATATATATGAATGTGAAGAGGAGGGCTTCACGGTAGATGCTGAGAGTCACGGGGTGTAGCAGAGGTCACTTGGAGTGTGAGGAAAGGAAAGGTCGTCTTCAGAGATATGACATTCAAGCTGAATTGTGATATGTGTACAATAATCACCCTTACAGCTCTCTTCTCGTCCAGCTTCAATTCTGACCATTACTGAACCCTTTGTGTTTTTAAAGACTGTCTGTGTTTTTTGAAAAGCTACTGCTCTGTTTGACACCAGACCACATCATACATGTTTCTCTTTAATCACCATCATCGTCTTCCAAACAAGAGATATTTATTGCATGACTACTATCTGTAGGGCACTGTCCTAGGCCCAGTAATTAGGGCTCCTCATTGACTTGGCAGTATACTATGAATAAAACATTAATGCTTTATGTTCTCTTTCAAGGTGTCATATTAGAGTGCCCCCAATTTTTTTGTAACCTCCTATTCTCCTGTCTGTCTCTCAGCTAATTTTAGACAAATCTCTTCAATATCCTTTCACCATTGTAATCCTGCTTTGAACTCTTTTATCCTTTAACTGTGTCCATTGCCTGGACTAGTCTCATTTTTCCTTTTTTGCTTCCAGAGAACTTCTGAAGTTACACTCCACAAGGAGTCTCTGTGAGCCATACACGAGAAGCTTATATGGCTCTCACGGTGTCACTCTCCAAGAGCTTGCAGAAGAGTAAGGAAACCCAGATCTTTTCATTCTCAAAGATCTCATGTGAACTTTAAGAATAAAGAGGGTAACAAGCAACTGTTTTTGGACACATTTCACAATGAGAACATTTTTAAAGATATGTAGCAAAGCATCAGAGCTGATAGAACATGTCAATAACCACCTCGATTTCCATCTGAATGTCTATAAGGAAATAACTCCCTCATTCATCTGGACTCAAAGTTCAGGTGATATAGGAAAGTGGACCCTAAAACTGGGGTCCAGCTTGCAGACCAGGTGGGTTCTTGGCTTCATCCAGGAGAGAATTCAAGTCCAAGCTGACAGAGTAAAGCAAAAGCTAGTTGTTGAAGTCACAAAGAAACAGAAGGAAGGCTGTTCCACAGGCAGAGCAGCGGCTTGCTCTCAGAATAACAGAGTAGCCCCTTGTTGGTTTCCAGGGTCTTATTTTGTACTTTCTGTTTAATTGTATGTTAAGGGGGGGAGGATTATTCATAACACTTCTGGGAAACGGCTGAGGGGCTCCTGGAACTGAGGCTTCCTCCCCTTTTAAACCATATAGGGTACTTTCTGGGAGTTACCATGGCATTTGTAAACTGTCATGGTGCTGGTCGGAGGTTTTTTTTTTTTTATCATGCTAATACATTATAACCAGTGTATAATGAGCAGTAAGGGTAACCTGAGGTCATTTTTCATTGCCATCTTGGTTCTAGGTGTTTTTGGTCAGCTTCTCCACTGCGTCCTGTTTTATCAGAGACCTCATTTTGGGCCTTATGACTCCTTCTCAAGCTGGTTGCCTATCTCACAGGCATAAAAGAAATATAACATGTATTAATTATGCCCTCTTTGCATGTGTTGTTTGCTTCATTTTCTTTTGTAGTACTGATGTTCATGCATTTCTTAATTTGTAAACTCTCAAAAGACAAGAACTGTGACTTGACTTTGTAGCTTTCCCAAAACAGGGTCATATGTAGGTAGATAGATAGATAAAGTGATTTGTTGATGATGCTGTTTGACTAAACGATCCTCTCCTATCATTGTGGTATTTACTATTGGTGGTCATTACCCATCATCTTTGTTCCTGATTTCTGTAAGCACTTTGTAAATTTAATTTACTCAACAAACATTTGGCCAAGTGACATACAAACTCTGAATCCTGCCTTTGACCACTGTCTTCTTCCTGTTAGGTCCCTCGAGGAAGTGCATGAACCAGAAACCATGAATTACATAATAGCAATTCCAATGTTTTCCCGTATGACCACACCAAAAACAATTTAGGTTTTCTGCAAATGTTTTTCCTGTAACCCCTTCCCATATAAGGGAGAAAAATATGGAACAAGTTCTTTAGTCTGTTTGGACCTCAGTTTCTGCATGTATAAAATGGAGATAATAATAATATCTACTCATAGGGTTATTGTGAAAATTAGATGAGTTAATATATGTATAGTGCCTTGAATAGTATATTGTATGTAGCCAGTGTCAAATAAGTGTGCACTGTTATTATTATCTGGTATATCTCTCAGAATGAAATTTAGCCAAGGAAATATCTCTAATGGTCGTAAGTGTGCTTTTACATTTAGCATAAAGGCCCCTGGCAATTGAATTACAGTTAGCTGTGTTTCCCTAAAGAAAGTGTTAATCCCTTAACGATTTAGGATGAAAGTACTTTTTACTTGTTATGGCCAGTATTGTAAAAATGTTAGAAATATTTACTAGGAATTTTTACCTAATGAGTGCAAATTGCAGTAAATGCAATAGAAATTGAAAACATATAGCACATTAATGACACGGGAAATACTTTTAAAAAATAAAGTACAGGAAAATTATATTTATTTAGGTCTTTCTTTTCTCAGTTAGTCTAGCTAATAGTTTGCTAGTTTTGTTTATTTTTTCCCAAAACCAGTTTTTTGTTTTGTTGATCTTTTGTACTTTTTGTTTAGTCTCAATTTTATTTATTTCTCCTCTGATCTATATTATTTATTTCCTTCTATTAAATAACTTGCAGTTTGGTTTGTTCTTGTTTTTCAAGTTCCCTGAGGTGCATCATAGGTTGTTTATTTGAAGTAGTTCTACCTTTTTTTTCCTGTTTTTTTTAAATATTTTTTATTTCAGCATATTATGGGAGTACAAATGTTTAGGTTACATATATTGCCCTTGCTCCACCCGACTCAGAGGTTCAAGCGTGTCCATCTCGCAGACAGCACATCACACCCATTACATGTGTATATGCCATCTCCTACTCCCCACACCACCTGCCCGACACCCAGTGAATGTTATTACTATATGTGCACGTTAAGTGTTGATCAATTAATACCAATTTGATGGTGAGTACATGTGGTGCTTGCTTTTCCATTCTTGGGATACTTCACTTAGAATGGGTTCCAGCTCTGTCCAGGGTAATATAAGAAGTGCTAGATCACCATTATTTTTTGTGGCTGAGTAGAGCTCCATGGTATACATATCCCACATTTTATTAATCCACTCATGTATTGATGGGAACTTGGGTTGTTTCCACATCTTTGCAATTTTGAATTGTGCTGCTATGAACATTCGAGTGCAGATGTCTTTTTCATAGAGCGACTTTTGTTCTTTTGGGTAGATGTCCAGTAACGGGATTGCTGGGTCAAATGGTAGTTCTACTTGTATCTCATTGAGGTATCTCCAGATTGCTTTCCATAGAGGTTGTACAACAGAATGGGAGAAAATTTTTGTGTGCTACAAATCCGACAGAGGACTGATAACCAGAATCTATTTAGAACTTAGAAAAATCAGCAAGAAAAAATCGAACAGCCCTATCAAAAAGTGGGCAAAGGAGATGAACAGA
>CAUYSK010025798.1:0-17170 GCA_963575035.1 Avahi laniger | reverse complement strand
TTACTGTTGCCTTGCCTTGTAGTATGATTCGAAGTCAGGTAATGTAATGTGTCCAGATTTGTTCTTTGCTTAGGATTGCTTTGGCTCTTCATGCTCTTTTTTGGTTCCATATAAATTTTATTTTATTTTTATTTATTTATTTATTTTTGAGACAGAATCTTGCTCTGCTGCCGGGGCTAGAGTGCCATGGTATCAGCCTAGCTTACAGCAACCTAAAACTCCTGGGCTCAAACGATCCTCCTGCCTCAGCCTCCCAAGTAGCTGGGACTATAGGTACATACCACCACGCTCAGCTAATTTTTTCTATTTTTAGTAGAAATGGGGTCTCACTCTTGCTCAAGCTGGTCTTGAACCCCTGACCTCAAGTGATCCTCCCACCTTGGCTTCCCAGAGTATTAGGATTACAGGCGTGAGCCACCGTGCCTGGGCCCTGTATAAATTTTAGAATTATTTTCTCTAATTCTATGAAAAATGATGTTGGTATTTTCATTGAAATTGCATTGATGTGTACATTACTTTGGGCAGTATGGACATTTTGACAATATTGATTCTTCCAATCTATGAGCATGGCATATTTTTCAATTTGTGTCATTTATGATTTCTCTTATCACTGTTTTGTAGTTCTCCTTGTAGAGGTCTTTCACCTCCTTGGTTAAGTGTATTCCAAGGTATTTTATTTTATTTTATTTTTTTTAGCAGTTATTGTGAATGGAATTGAGTTCTTGATTTGATTCTCAGCTTGGCTGATATTAGTGTGTAGAAAAAATACTGATTTGTGTACATTGATTTTATAACCTGAGACTTTACTAAATTTATTTATCAATTCTAGGAGTCTTTTGGAGGAATCTTTAGGGTTTTCTCGGTATAAGATCGTATCATTGGCAAACAGGGATAGTTTGACTTCCTTTTTCCAGATTGGGCGCCCTTTATTTCATTTTCTTGCGTGATTGCTCTGGCTAAGACTGTGTTGAATAGAAGTGGTGAAAGTGGGCATCCTTATCTTGTTCTAGTTCTTAGGGAGAATGCTTTCAGCTTTACCCCATTCAGTTATGATGTTGGCTGTGGGTTTGTCATATATGCTTTTTATTATTTTTAGATGTATTCTTTCTATGCCTAGTTTGTTAAGGCTTTTATCTTGAAGGGGTGCTAGATTTTATCAATTGCTTTTTCTATGTCTATTTAGATGATCATATGGTTTTTATTTTTAATTCTGTTTATGTGATGAATCACATTGTTTTGTGTATGTTGAATCATCCTAGCATCCCTGGGATAAAACTCACTTGATCATGGTGAATTATTTTTTTGATAAGCTGTTGGATTTAGTTTTCTAGTATTTTGTTGAAGATTTTTACATCTGTGTTCCTGTGGTATATTGGTCTTTAATTTTCTTTTTCTTTTCTTTTTTTTTTTTTTTGTTGTATCTTTTCCTGGCATTGGTATCAGGGTGATACTGCCTTTGTAGAATGAGTTAGGGAGGATTCCCTCCTTCTTGATGTTACGGAACAGTTTTGTTCTTCATTATAGATCTAGTAGAATTCAGCTGTGAATCCGTGTGGTCCTGGACTTTTTTGTTGGGAGATATTTTATTACTGATTGAGTCTTGCTACTCATTATTGGTCTGTTCAAGATTTCTGTTTCTTCCTGATTAAAGCTTGTAAGGTCATGTGTTTGCAAAAATTTATCCATTTCCTCTAGATTTTCTGGTTTGTGTGCCTAGATGTGTTCGTAGTAGTCTCAGACAATCGTTTGTATTTCTGCGATATCAGTTGTAATGCCTCCTTTTTCATTTCTGATTGAGCTTATTTGAATTTCCCTCTTCTTTTCTTGGTTAATTGAGCTAGTGGTCTGTTGATTTTCTTTATTGTTTCCAAGAACCAATTTTTCATTTCATTGATCCTTTGTATTATTTTTTTTTGATTTCAGTTTTGTTTAGTTCTCCTCTGATCTTTGTTATTTCTTGTCTTCTGCTTGTTTTAGGTTTGGTTTGTTCTTGGTTTTTTAATTTCCTGAGGTGTGACATTAGGTTGTTAATTTTGGGTCTTTCTGTCTTTTTGATGTAGGCATTTAATGCTGTTAACATCCCTCTTAGCACTGCTTTTTCTGTCTCCCAGAGATTTTGGTAGCTTGTCTTGCCATCGTCATTCAGTTCAAAAATTGTTTTTATTGACCCAAAGATCGTTCAGTAATAGGTTGTTTAATTTCCATGTATTGGTGTAGTCTTTAAAGTTCCTCTTGGACTTGATTTCTAGGTTTATTCTGCTGTGGTCTGAGAAGATACATGGTGTGATTTTTAAAAATTTGCTGAGACTGTTTTGTGACCAAATGTGATTTATCTTGGAAAATGTTCCATGTATTGCTGAGAAGAATGTATATCGTGCAGTTCTGAAAATATGTTAGGTCCATTTGTTCTAGGGTCCCTTTTAAGTCCACTGTTTCTTTGTTGATTTTCTGCCTTGATGATCTGTCTAGTTCTGTCAGTGGAGTGTTTAAGTCCCCCACTATTTATTTCATTTCTTAGTTCTATTAATGGTAGTATTTGTTTTATGAATCTAAGAGCTCTGGTTTTAGGTGCGTATATATTTAGGATTACTTCTTCTTGTTGAATTGATCCCTTTATCATTATATGATGACCGTCTTTGTCTTTTTTCCCTCTGTTGTTGATTTGACATCTGTTTTATCTGATATAAGAATAGTTACTCCTGTTTGCTTTTGGTTTTCATTTGCGTGGATGTTTTTTTCTATCCCTTTGCCTTGAGTCTGTGTGACCCTTTATGAGTTAAATAGGTTTCTTTCAGATAACAGATATTTGTTTGGGTTGTGATTTTTTTATACATTCTGTCAATCTGCATATTTTAAGTGAGGCATTTAGATTGTTTACATTTCATGTCTTGTGTTGCTGTTTAATAAATGCTGTGAATTTTTACTTTTGAATGTTTTTACATTGGTGTCAATGGTTCTTTTCAGTGCTTGAGCATTTTTTTAGCATTTCTTGTAGGGCAGGTGTAGTGGTGACAAATTACCTTAGTGTTTGCTTGTCTGGGAAAGATTTTATTTCTTCATTTATGAAACTTAGTTTTTCAGGATATAAAATTCTTGGCTTACAGTTATTCTGTTTAAGAAGACTGAAGGTGGGACCCCAATCTCTTTTGGCTTGTAAGGTTTCTGCTGAAAAGTCTGCTGTTAGTCTGATGGCTTTTCCTTTGTAAATTACTTAATTATTTCATCTAGCAGCCCCCAGAATTTTTTCCTTCACTTTGACTTTGGCCAGACTGATGACTATGTGCCTTAGTGATGTCCTATTTGCGTTGAAACTTCCAGAAGTTTTTTGACCTTCTTGTATCTGGGAGTCTAAATCTCTTGCAAGACTGGGGAAGTTTTCCTCTGTAATTTCCTCAACTAGGTTTTCTATGCTTTCTCCTTTTTCTTCTTCTCTCTCAGGGATACCCATGATTCTTCTGTTTGGGCATTTTACATAATCCCATATTTCTCAGAGATTTTGTTCATTTCTCTTGATTCTTTTTTCTTTATTTTTGACTGACTGGGTTAATTTGAACCCAGTCTTTAAGCTCTGAAAGTCTTTCTCTACTTGGTTTCGTCTATTATTAAGACCTTCCACTGTATTTTGAAATTTCCTAAATGACTCTTTCATTTTCTGAAGTTCTGGGGTTTTTTTTTTTTTTTTAATTATCTCTCTCTTTAATGAATTTTTCATTCACGTCCTGAATTATTTTTTTGGTTTCTTTGTGTTGGTTTTCAGCATTCACATCTATCCCAGTGAGCTTACTTGTGATCCATATTTTGAATTCCATATCTGACAGTTCAAAGATTTCCTTTTGGTTGGAGTCCATTGCTAGATAGTTAGTGTGAACCTTTGTCAGAGTTCTTATGCTGGTTCCTTCTCATCTGGAACCTCTTTCCCTTGGCTTAAAACAGATAGTTTTGCAGTTCACTTGTTCTCCTGTGCTTCGAACTCTGCTGCTCAGTGTAGAGAGGGAAAGGTACACTGCCTTTTGTCTTGTGCAGGTAGGTACCCACTGTGGTATTGCTGGCAGTTTCTGTCAGTTGTACCTCAGACCCCTGGGGGAGTATTCAGGTACAAGTTGTGGTGGACTAGGTTAGGTAATTCCCAGATCTCAGGCCCCTGGATGGCATACTTGAGTCCCGAGGGGACTGGACCAAGACTAGGCTGTCAAACTTGCCCTCAAGCCTTCCTGAGTTCAGGTGCTGGGTGTGATATTGAAGGGGGTGATATCCTGCTCTGGAACAATGCTCAGGCAGGTGAAGGGCGGATGTGCTAGAAGCCTGTGACAGGAGTGGTGGACCTCTCTTGATGAGATTAGCAGAGACAGGCAGCTATGGGAGTCACAAGCTGCTCACACTTCCCTCTCTCAGCAGTGACAGTGGTCTCTGTCCTTCCGGGACATGAAAGTGCCCAGCTTGCCAGCTTCCACCCTGACTCAGCTGCAGCAAAGGTGGTGGGGGAGATCAACCTGCTGTGTTAAGGGTTATCAGATTGGCTGTGGACTATGACTGAAAAAGTTCCAGCAGTGGAGGTGTGGTGCCAGGGCCTCCTCTCCGAAGAGACAGGTAGCTCCAGGAGAGAACTGCTAGCCCCACTCTCCTTCAGGGGAGGTGGTAGCTTTAGTCCTTGGGGAACACGAAAGTGCTTGCTGTGGCTTTTTAGAGGGAAAGGAGGGTGCTCCAGGCTCCCTGGAATCCATCTAGGTGTGATAGGTGTTCTGTCAGGTGGGGCAGCCATTCCCAAGTGCCCTGGCTTAAATTTCCCCCGTGGAACCTCTGCTGGACCTGAGTGGAAACAGCCACGGCTGCCTCGGCAGCAGTGGGAGGGGCAGAGAAGGGGGAGCAGAAGGCCCCAAATGGTAGGGAGCTGGTGCCCTGGTCCCCTTTGTCCTAAAGGGCCTTCTTGCATGCTGTATTCTCCTCTCAGCTGGAAGCGACTCTCTCTTAATGCCCAAGGTCTAGGAGACCCACAGTTCCCCTGGAACCCACCGGTTCCCCAAGGCTGCTGTGGTCCAAGTGGGTGCTAGGGAATGTTGGCTATGGATCCAGCAATGTAGAGACCTGGGGGCTGAGATTCCTGGGTCGGGACAGCTACAGAAACATGGCCTGTTCATGACGTGAGGGAAATGAGCTGCACCCTCCATGCAGAACCTGTAGAGTACTATTGGGAGTGTACCCCATTCCCCCCTGCAGGCCTAAAACTGGTTATCCCATGGCTTATCCGCCCCAAAAGTTCATGCTTGGAAGCAGAGGAAGCTATGTCTGTAGCAATGAGTGGTGAGAAGAGGATAGGTTTCTGTCTCCATGTCCCTTCCGAGGCTGCCTAGCTTTGAGCTTCCAAAATGGTGCCCTGGGTCTGTGCCCAGAGAGGATGGGGCCCTTCTCAGGCAGGCTGCACTGGCAGGAAACTATGGGGGATGCAGCTTGCTCAAGGCTTGGTCCCATAGCAGCTGGCTATAGGTTGGTGGGCACCATGCCAAATGCAGGATGAAATGCCTGGTTTCCTTGCACCTCCCCAGTCAGGTGGGAGCTCTAGCCCCATCAAGCCCAAACTCAGCCTGAGGGAAGGGTACTGTGCAGTGTCAAACTTACAAAATGGTGCCTTGGACCTGCAAGTGAACCAGAAAGGCTGGGGCCGCACCTAGGCAAGCAGCATGGGTGAGAAACTTTGGAAAATCCTGTCTGCTCACGTCTCAGTCTCAGCTGCAGCCCATCCTGTAGCAGGGCAGTAGAGACCTTCCCAGGGGTGCACGGGAATACCTGGGCACCTCTGTCCCTCTTTGGAGCTGCACCGTGGCTGCAGGCGCCCCTGTGGTTCCGTGGTATCTAACAGTGCACGAATCAAGCTATTTTCGGCTCGGATGCCTATAGAATTCCGGATGAGTTCCCTTTCTTGAACGATACCTCTGCAGTCTCCAACCAACTCCCTGTTAGGCCCATGACCTGCATGGGTTGGGGGGTTCTCTTGTAGTCAAGATTGTAAATGCTTGTCTTGGAGAGTGGTGCCCCGGGGTTTCTTTTTTACTATTTCACTGCATCAAGGAGTTTCTCCTGGCTGTTAGCCAGTCACCAGCCAGGCAAGTTGCCCTGAAACTTCTCCTTACCCACTTTTGGTGCTTCCTGTCACTTTCCTGGTGAATCCTAGTGTTCTCTCCCAGATGATCTGTTCGAAATGCGAAAATCTCATTACTATTCTGGTTCCTCTCCATGTAGGAGGCACAAACTACCTATGTCTAGTTGGTCATCTTGATCCTCTCTCCTAAAATTTATTTTTAAGCTAGATGGAATATATTATAACTCTGACGATAAGACCATTATACAAAGTTATAAGTCAGTCACTTTAAAAGTATACTTTTTTATATAGGTAGGAACTTTAAAGATTTTTATATGCTATTTAGTATTTCTTACTTTCGTTCTTGAATTGAAATAGTAAATATAAATAGTTAATAATATGAAATAATTACTATAATAAACTCATACAAGACTTGGGTAATTTTTGGGTTAAACTTATTTAATTAGGAAGTTAAACAGAGAGTTAAGTGCACACTTCTAAAAAATTACTATTAGGTATCTGATTATGGGTAGTTGGGTAGACTAGTGTGTCCCCCCTTGGACTTTGCCATTCAGCTTTCTATTCTCAGCATCTCTTACTTGATATCTAGTAAATGCTCATCAAATGTATGTTGAATGAACTAACACAGCATATTTGGGAATACCTGGGTCAAATGTTACATGGTCAATAAGTATCCTTCTGGAAAATAGTCAGGAATCAGATTGTATTTTATACTGACTACCATGTGAATTTGATGTTCTTTTAGAAACATTTCCCTAAATGGATATAGTTGAAAACTTGTGAAATGGATGGTGATTATCTGTTGTGTATAACAGGCACTGTACTTCTGGGAGTAGTCCTTCCTGCCTAGCAGAAGCTCTTTTCTTACCTTAGAATTTTGAAAGTGTTGTTTAGGGACGTTTTGTCTTCTTTTTGGAACCTTAAGAATTTCCATTATGTCTTTGTTCTTCTGTCTTTTGATATTTAGGGTTTGACTTTAAAATTTTCAGCTATTTGTATATGATTCCATTGAGAGCATGTATTCATTTTGCTTAGCATGAATGAAAATCTACCCACTTTGAGAATGGCTGGCAGGAATATGTACCTCAGCTAGTGAATGGATACAGCAGTCAGCTCCATTTCATTGGGACTTTGTTCTTTATTATCACTGGGTAAACACATTATGGGAGGAATTTTATGTTGTAGTGGTATTCATGAATTGGATATCTCCATCCCAGATGTCAAGAGGTATAATGCTCTTTGTAACATTCAGAACTTTGTTCTTTTCCTTTTATCTAGATATATAGAGTAGAGTAGAAAAAGCAGGGACAGGACAAGAACAGGTTTATAGCCACAGTGTTTTAGCACGTTTGTAGGAGTCCTGCTAGCTAACGTTAGTGTTTTTATCCTGAAAACTCTTAGGCTAGGGGAAAAAATAGTGAGTGGGGAACTACCATTTTTGTGAATGTCTGGTGTAAGTCAGGAACTATGCCAGGTTCATTATATTCATTATTTCATGTAATACTTTGAACAAGTTTATGAGGTAGAAATTATTCTCATTTTACAGATGAAGTTGAGGCCCAGAGAAGTTAACTACTTGCCCAAGTATCAGATAGAAGTACCAGAACTGCCACTGAAACCTCCTAGGTCTGTGCGATGCTAAAGCCGTTGTGCTTTCTGTCTTACTGTTTTTACTGTCTTCTCACTGATTCCAGTCTCTCATCCATCGGTGAGAGAGTGATTACTCACTCTGTGCTAGGCATTTGGGCCGTAACGATGATGATCTCGTGACCCTTCCACTCTATCTGGGGAGGTATGTAAAACCCCAAAGCCTCTCTAATGTACTAATTGGTTTTATTTAAAATTCTATGTATAGAACTTACTTAGAGCAGAGAATATCTAGAAGAGTAATTTTCAAAGTATTAAAATGCTCATTTGAGAACTCTGTTATTGTAAGTGAATAAAAGTTTGCTCTTTAATAACTTCATTCAGTAGGCAAGTCTTTCTGTTGAAAAATGTGGATGTCCTCCATAAACCATAATTGCATATATGTAGCATAAATATTGTTTTTTTATTGGATTTTTTGCAGAAGTAAGGGCCTCTTTTGTTTAAATGGACTTGCTTTTGAACTGTGAAAATTTAATCGTGATAGTTTATTGGTTCAGCTCTGGAGAAGCTGAGGCAAAGCTATTTTGCTCCAGCCTAAGCTATTTATATACCATCACTGAGAACTCCTTTTTATATTATTGGTGTTATTGCGTACTAAAAAAGAAGTGTTAAAAGAAAACTTAGGATTTTTTTTTATTCTGTGCCCTTATTCACCACAATGATATTTTTAGAGGTTATTTCATCTAGCTATATCTCTTCAGAAAAGGCATTATCTTTTTCACTGTAGAGGCAGACAAGAACTCAGCTTGAAGCTATTCCTTCTCAAGCCTTCCTTTTTGAAGGGTGAAAGGATCAGAGAGAATGGAACTCTGTGTGTGCATTGAGCCTCTTTGCCCTTAGACCCTTCCTGATCAACACATTTGCTTCATTGAGGGGAGAAATAACCATGAATTTGACCGAAGAGGCCTTTAAGAAAAGGAGTTAAAATGTAAGAGCCTGTTTCTTTGAATTTCTCTATGCAAAAAGAAAGATCAGTCTTGGAAGTTTATCCACATTTCTGTTTTGCTTCTGGACAAAACCATCATTCTGCTTAGCTTTCCTTTTAGAAGAGTGCCTTGCTGAATAGGGCCGACAGGTAATCATTTATTGTTACAAATATCTGCTGAACTGGACAAGTGCAGAAGAGGAATGACAGCACTGTGGCTGCTCCAACGGCTGGAATTTGTGAGCTGAAGCTTGGAGGACAAACTAAGTTCTAAAAGAACATCAAACACATAACTTCAAGCCCAGTATCCTTATAACAGGGCTAAGTTTGGAAACATTAGTAGATTTGCAGCCCCAAAGTGGAGTTGTTGAATCTCCACAGAAGCGGCAGATTTCAGGTGCAGATATGGGGCTTCAACAGCTTGAGTTCAGTGCTTTTGCCTCTGAGGCAAGGCCCGCCGAGTGGGCATGGATCCTTTCAGCTGGCCACAGTTATGGACAGCAGCATATCATATTTTATGCTGTTTTCCTTAAATATGGACATTTGTGTGCTTGAATATTTACTTACAGTCTGCCATCCATCCATCCATTCATGATTAATCCGTCCATTCATGTTATCATTGAAATATTAGACTATGTTTCCCTTTTGATTTATTACTCATCTTGTGAGACTTATTATAATAATATGTGAAGTTCCATTTCATCTTATAACACGAAACGGTATGTTTCAAAAGACATAATTGCATAAGACCTTTTCCTTTAAAATTAAGTGAATTAAGCACATCTTTGGATTCTGGGGAGAGATAAGCTAGATGCTGGGTTTCATGACTGCAAATCAGTTTGCAAAAGGCCGAATGAAGGATAATGCTTAATGTAATTTAACTTCTCTTCCATTAACTTCTTGAGCTATGGTGTAAAGTTTTGTATTTTTATTCTAGAAATATAGCTGACATTAGCATTCAGGTATACAGTTCAGTTTATCTCTAGTGAAAAATCTTTTAGAATTAAGTTAAATACAGCACAGAGGACATAGAAAATCAATAATATTTCATTTCTTTTAAGTAAGATCTTTCTATATACATTTGCTCGGGTTGCTTATAAATTTTTTTTCTTTACAGAAGTGTTTTATAATAAATGTCAGTTATAGATTTCACTGTAGCAAAAAATAGTGCAGGTTCTGTAGTACCTTTAATATATCAGGTAAAAAACTGCTTAAGTAAGTATTAGTGTAGGATAGTGGTATAATCTCCAAATAATATTTTTAAGATGTAGGGATAATAGTAGGAGAGCATTTAGGACCTTAATACATGGTATATTATAAAATTCAGTATATTGTGCTTTAAGATATTTAAAGCTTCCTTGCTTATTGGTTTACCTATCATTGGTTTACCCTTTATACAGAGTAGAGATACTATAGATATTTGCTGATGGATGTGAACTTGATTCAAAACGTTTTTCTTTTTTAATTTAATTACTCCCATGTTAGTGATAGGTCATATTTGGTTACCTTGGTATTATCTTTATAGTCTAAAAATATCTATGCTAATGTTAGCTGCAGTTGAAACTGAATCCTAGTGACATTAGTGATTGATAGAACTGGTTAAAACTAAGTTGTTAAAGTATTAGAAATTGAACATTGGGCAAATCCAGTTTTTTAATAGCTGTGTATGCATCAGTAAGTTTAAAAGCACCCTCTAGGGGTGTTTCTAAGGAAACATTTCCTCTTTTTTCAGAAATAGCTAACTCAAGTACAAATTAAATACTCATCAGGTTCCTCTTATTCTACAAATGTGACCCTGTTAGTGTTTAATGTGGCAGCCAAACTAGGTAGAATAATATTTTAAATTGGTCTTCATCACTGAAATATGTAAATTGGAGAAAACTTTGCTTTATTAATATATGAATATATATGCTTACAGATAAATGAAGGATGGGTGTGGGTTTTTTTGTTGTTGTTGGGGGAATATGTAGGGGCCTGTAAAAGGCATTTCCTGGCTATCAGATTTGTTTCTGCTTATGAGATGTTGATGAATTTGGAGTAGGAGAGAATTAGATAGACAGAGTCAGGTTAAGATTTTGTTTGAATAATATAAATAAAGAAAAATTGGCATTTAATATCTAAATGAAAATATGTGACTGCTTTTTTTTAAACAATGTGGAACATTTAAATTAGTGACCTAGTTGCCTTTTTAATGACAAAAGAGAAAGGCTTATAATATGTAACAGTAATATTTATTGATAGCTTCATTAGATATGACAATTGTGGATGTTAACTTTTTGAATATAAAAAGAATCCATTTATTTTAGTGATCCATCTAAGATTTCTTAATTTTAATACATTGAGAATTAATCTTATAAAATATCCTAAGATTTAAGAATGATTATTAGTTTAAAATTTTTAGGTCAGAATATAAAATATATGTATTGTGTTGACAAGGATAAAAATGTGGTCTTCAGTAGACTCATTAATAATTCATAAACCTGGTAGGAATTTTCCTTTTCTCTCAGTCTTTACCTAACAAAAGATGGAGTTAGTCATCTGTGTGCTTTAGACATGAAAAAGCTTCTCTGGGGCCCAGTGTAGGATCTGAGTATCTAAACCATACCTTTGGGAGAAAACAGAAGCAGTTTTTGTGGTCTTTGAAGTTGAATTGTCATTTCTTGCTGTCTCCACTTGGGTACTCTGTTAGCCCTTGACTGACTTTATATGTTTTGACCATGGATGGAGGAGGTCAGTGCAAATGGGTTTTTTCAGCTACAGACATACTTGGGCATACTTCATTTTAGCACTTTTTAAAGGCCTTATGAGGAGAAGAAAGTAAAATTTTACTTCAAATAGTTGTCAACTTAGTATTTATTTGTAACTTTGTTAAACGGCCACTTATGTACATGTGACATTTTGTACCTGTAAAACATAGTTTTATTATATTTTCTACTATTGAATATACGTTATTTTTCAGAGTAGGACAATTTTTACTTTTAGTTGCTATGTTCTTTTTTTTTTTTTTTAAAAGAGATAGGGTCTTGCTATGTTGCCCATGCTGGCCTTGAACTCTTAGGCTCAAGTGATCCTCCTGCCTCAACCTTCCGAGTAGTTGGAACTACAGGAGTTGCTATATTCTTTTAATTGAGAGAAGGGAATTGTTAATCTTACCTTTGTGTGATTTAAAGGAAATACATTTTAAACTACCTTTTAAGTACCTTGCATAACAAAGTCTAGCACATTTTTCTTTTTTTTTTTTTATTTTGATTTCAGGATATTATGGGGGTATAGATGTTTAGGTTACGTATGTTGCCCTTGCCCTGGCACATTTTTCTTGATGTTGGGGAAACAGTAGTGAAGCAGACAGTTCCTGTCTTCAAGGAATTTTTTCATCTTATTAAGTAGTAATAGGCAATACTCATTTAAGCAAATAAGTGAGATAATTTCAGATTGTGGTAAGGAACCAAAATAGGTATTGGTATTAGAAGGAGATTGGGAGTTGGGGGTGGGCAGAGTTGTACAGCTACTTTAATAGGGAGGTAACAAAGGAAGGTCTCTATAGACTGTGGCAAAAGGGCCACTCAGAGAATGATCTGGGAAATGCAGGGAAAGCAGGCATGAAGATTTGGACACTAGAACAGTTGGAAAAGAGGCTAATGTGGTGGTTCTCAGTGAGTGCAGGAAATGACAGTCATGGGTTGGGTATATTGGCTGGGTCACATCAGGTGGGGCCTTAGAGATGAAGAATGTGGCCTTTTAATAGTTATAGGATGAAGTCATCCTGGAGGTGCATGATCTGTTTTATGCTTTTGAAAGACTGCCCTGGCTTCTGCGTGTAGAATAGATTATAGAGAGGTGAGAGAGTAGGCAGAGAAATCATTTAGGATCTATCGCTGTATCCAGGGAAGAGGTTGATGGCTACTTGGACTAGAGTGGTAGCTCTGGAGATTCTGAGAAGAAGATGGATTTGTGATAGCTACTTAATAGCCCAAGCTAGGAAATGTGTTCTTTGCCTTTACCAAATTCTCTGATTTCTGATAGTTGTGGCAGCTTTGAATCTCACTATATTGTGGCAAAGGAGAGAATTGCTCATAGGGCACATGGATGAGTTAATTTCCAGTACAGACTTTGTACCTATCAGATTTTGTCCTATTAAATGTGACAAGTTACAGTAAATATTTCAATTTGTTTTAAATGTGACATTTTGTTGTTGCAGGAAATGTATTCATATTTGTCTAACCAACTAAAGAAGTTGTCAGAAGCCTACAATGAGAGACTATTGCATACACCTCATAATCCCATATCTTTAGGTAATCTTTTTTTCTCAAAAAAAAAAAATTTCATCCCTAGGAGGAAGCTGAAATTCCTAGAAAGAGAGAGAACTTTTTCTGGTTACAATAATACTTCTAAATTCATTACAATATTAATTTGTAAATTGAAAAAGTTTAGATAGCCTTTAGAAATGCTTTAGTGTGTTCTAACATAAAACTTATAGAATGAGGGACTCTGAATCAATATTAAGTATTAAAATGAATACATAGAAAATAATACTTTGTCTTCTAACCAGAAGCAAGGACTCTATATAAATAATTAAAACTTTCTCCAGTTAACTATCAAAACACCAACATATCAGAAATTAAAGCTTTTCTTATATTGTTTTTAATGCTATCATTGCTTATTTTCTTTAGCCTCTCCATATTCAAGAAATCTGTATTCATGATAATTCCATTTGTTTGTATAAGGACTATGTATTTTTGTCATGTAGTATAACGGCTACTAAAAACAAAAATGTGAATGTTGACTTTTACACATTTAGCTTTTAAGCTTCATAATTATCCCTTTTAACTTGTGAATATATGTAATATGTTTCATATTTCACATTTATCTGTGGAAAGTAAGGAAAGTAAATCAATTATAACTGAAGCCTTTTTCAGGAATGGGCTTCTATGGAAAAGCATTTGGGCATCTATATATTTAATACAATAAAAACCATCCCAATGACAGTCCTTTGCTCATTTATAATCTATGTAGATGTTATAGAAGGTGATATTGTATAGTTTGAATCCCAATTCTGCTATGTACTAGTCTCTAACCTCCTTTTCCCTGTCTATAAAATAGAGATAATGATCCCTCACATGTAAAATTGTTAAAACGTTGGTTGAGATTACATTTGTAAAGTGTCTGGCATGATCAGTCAGTCCTCAGTGAATGGTAGCTAGTAGTAGCGGTATGTGTGAAATAGTTTACCCACACAGCCTCAGGACGGCAATTTCCATTTCCACATGCAGAAGGTGATCTACTTAGCCTTATATGTGTGCTGAAATATATCCCACATTCTCATTTTACAAGTTCTTAAAACTTGGTTGAATTTGAATAAACAGCTATACTGATCATGTCATTGTTCCATCTATTTAGCTGGAAAAATTCAGTCTCTGGAATGGGGATATAGAAATTCTGTGTCTCATTCTGAACATACTAATCTACATTTTTTTGTCGGATATGCAAACAAATCCCTGTAATTTATTAAGTGCATTAAAGTGAAATTGTGCCACTTGACAATGAATAAAAAGTAATGTCTTCATCATTGTTTTTTGAGTCATTTTTGTGCTGATAAGCCAAGACTTATTGGGATGCTTCTTTCTTTTTCAGCTGTGACACTTAAAACACTAGATGAATACCATGACAAAGCTGTCACTCAACTTGGCTCAATGCTTTTTACCAGACAGGTTTCTGGAGCCAGGTAAGCATGTTTAAAAGAGACTGGTGTTTATTTGGCTTTTCAAAGCTAACTCTAATAAAGTACCTTTCCTCAACAATAGTCGCCCAAGTATGATGCCGAACTATACTGTTCATCATGGAGTAAAAGGGAGAGAATCTGTAAGGCTATCATATGGCCACCTGTGGACTGTGTATGCTTGAAATAGTCACAGAAAGATATGAATTTTGTTTGTTTTAATAGACATACAAAGTTTTATTACCTCTCTGTACAGATTTTAGTCTTTATTTCGTTTGCTAGATGATCTTCAGTGATGTCACATTATGATATTAGAAATAAGTCATCTTCATTACAAAATTCAAATGAAAATGTTAAGGAAAAGCCTGCTTCCTAAAATAAAAAGATTATATAATTCTTGCCTAAGTGCTGCCTCAGAAAAATGTACCTTTTCCCTCTTTAGTGTATGTGACATGAAAATGAATCTCATTTTTCATATTACATTTGATGAGGTCAAAGCAAAATAACTGGAAAAGACATATTTTACTCTAAATACTTTTCTTTTTTCTTTTCTCTTCTCCTTTTCTTTTCTTTTCTTTTTCTTCTTCCTTTCTTTGCCTTCCCTTCTTCCCTTCCCTTCTTTCTTTCTTCCTTTTTCCCCCTCTTCCGTTTTCCCCTCTCTTCCCCTTCTCTCCCCTTTCTTTCCTTCTTTTTTTTTTTCTTTCCCAGAGATAGGGTCTCACTCTGTTGCCCAGGCTGAAGTGCCAGTAGTGCGATCATAGCTTACTATAACCTCAAACTCCTGGGCTCAAGTGATCCTCCTGCCTCACCCTTCCAAGTAGCTGGGGCTATAGGCATACCACCTTTCCTGGCTAATTTTTCTCATTATTTTTTTTTTTTTAGAGATGGGGTCTTGCTGTTTTTCCCAGGCTAGTCTCTGACTCCTGGCCTCAAGTGGTCCTCCTACCTTGGCCTCCCAAAGTCCTGGGGTTATAGGTGTGAGCCACCTTGCCTGGCCTCTAAAAGGACAACTTCTGTAAAAGGACAACTTTTTAAAAGAAAAGTTTTAGATTAATTAACTTTTTACCTTGATGAATTCTTATCTGTATAAAGTATAGTTTTGACACTTCTAAAATGGTTTTATTGATCTTGCTTTTAGTGCTGCCACTATTTGTCTTTATGTTTAGGTCGAGCTTACTTGACTTAAAAAAAAAAAAAAGTAAAGGACAAGAAATCTGCTTATATCTAAGTATGCCAGTAAAATCAACCTTAAATAATGCATGTGCCATTGCTGAATGTTACCATTTGCTGACCACACCCCACTCTAAACAGTTACATGATTTCTTCTGATCTTTGCCCTAAAGCCTTCTGTTGCATAGCACTGATGAGATAGTTGAAATATTAGCTTGTCGATTATTTGAGGTGACACATGACAACCAAAGTGGTTTGACTTGCAAATTTTAATGTGCCAGTAAAACATATATATATATATATATATATACATATATATATATATGAAGTCAGATTCCAGATTTAGCACAAAAACAAATAATTTTCTTTTTACCTTTTTGAAAAAGATATAAAGGTGTTTGAGATTCCTAGAGCTTGTAGCTCTTTCATAGAAGGTAAGTAAGTGGTAATCACCAGGTGGGACTTTTCTTTATAAAATGGCAGTGTATTATATAATTTCCTTTTAGAGCTGACACTGTCTGTTTCCATAGGCCATGATTTATGGCTGTTTTTAAACTTCTTAGTAAGTAGATGTAATCTTGGTAACATACCTTTTGTTTATGGGTGACATTCTGTTAACATCACCAGACATATTAAATTGGTAAATCTTTCCCCTTTCAGGGTTGTGCCTCTTGGGTCTGTGCAAACTGTGAGTGGCTACACTTTCAGAGGCTTTATGTCTCATACAAATAATTACCCCTGTGCTTACCTCAGTGCTGCTTCAGCCATCGGAATGAAGATGCAGGATGTGGACTTGTTCGTAAAGAGACTTGACAAGTGTTTAAAGACAGTAAGAAAAGTACAAAATAAAGATAGTGATGTATCTGGAGTTGACAATTATGACCAAACTGAAGATGTGGCTATTGAAGAAATGGCTTTAAAACTAGATAATGTACTTCTTGACACATACAAGGATGCTTCTTCGTGACGTGTGAAGGGTTTCTTCTTGATCATTTGAAAGAAATGATGAGGCTATAGTACAGGCAAGCAGTTTTTAAAATCGTGTGGTGAATAGTCAAGGAATAGACCGTGGTCTGACCTAGCCATTGATGATTGTTAACATTTTTTATTCTTAGACTGCCTCAACCCTTATGATCCTTAGCAGGTTATACTATACAATTAGCATTTTTCTAATTCTTAGAATATTTGTCAATTAAGCATCATGATTCAGATAATTCTTACTATTAAATAATATAATGACAGTAAAATTACCTCTAATTCTCTTGGAAATGGAGAGTGCTTTCTCCTAACCATTCTGTACCACAAATTGCTTATATTTCTGATCACACAGAATTTAGAAAGATCTCTAATGCTACTAATTACTAGATGTTTGTTGAGGTGTGTAAGTGTAGTATGCCTGTGAAATGAACATGCCCCAGGGAAGCAGAGTCAAAATATAAATTTTAGTTTTGACCCAAAAGCAGTGTTCTCAACTGGAGATGACTTGCTTGTATCTAGGCAGCATCTGGAGCCTTTTATTTTATTTTTTTGGAGACAGGGTTTTGCTTTTTTGCCCCAGGGTAGAGTGCAGTGGCATCATCGTAGCTCACTGTAACCTCACACTCCTGGGCTCAAGCGA
>CAUYSK010025795.1:0-21892 GCA_963575035.1 Avahi laniger | reverse complement strand
AGAATGATAGATATCTATGATTCAACACAGTTATCTCTAGGTAATGGAAGTATAGGAGAATTCTTCCTTTCTGTTGTTGATACGCATGTTCTAATTTTTTGTAATGAACATTTATCACTTGTATACTTTTTTTTTTTTTTTGAGACAGACTCTCACTGTGTTGCCTGGGCTAGAGTGCCGTGGCGTCAGCCTAGCTCACAGCAACCTCCAACTTCTGGGCTCAAGCGATCCTCCTGCCTCAGCCTCTCCAGTAGCTGGGACTACAGGCATGTGCCACCATGTCCGGCTAATTTTTTCTATATATTTTTAGTTATCCAATTAATTTCTTTCTAATTTTAGTAGAGACGGGGTCTCGCTCTTGCTCAGGCTGGTCTCGAACTCCTGAGCTCAAACAATCCACCCGCCTCGGCCTCCCAGAGAGCTAGGATTACAGGTGTGAGCCACCGCGTCTGGCCTGAGCCTACTTTTCATTTTCGTAGATCTGTTCAAATTAATCACCCTTTGACATGACTGTACCAGTTGCCACTCCTGCCAGTTTATCGATTCTTGAAATAATTTATTTCTCTATTTCTTGGCCTGTGTGGGCTTTCAGACTGTTTTCCTTATTTTTAATTTTGTTCAGTTGCTTCCAGTTTTGGTGTCCGTGTTGACAGCGATGAAAGTAGACGTTCGCTTTGCTGAGCAAGCAAAGGGAATTATTAGAGAAGGAGCTGGCAGCTTGGCTTCCGACGCACAGAGCTTCAGGAGAAGGCTGTGCCTGCTGTCTGTTTCCTGATGCAGTGAAGTCAAAGCCAAGCAGCTATTGACTGGGGCTTGGAGATATCTTTGTCTTAAAGATATGTGATGCAAAATAAATTTCCGCCTACGCATTAGGTGGGCATTCATCCCATGCATAGCTTCCCATGTATTTATTTTTCTATTCTACCCTAGCTTTAAAAGAATCAAAACATATCAATTTTCTAAAAAATTAGAAGAGACTCAAACCATGCTGCAATTAGCATGGAGGAAATAGACGTAGAGATATTGATTTTCACAACCAGCCATAGCTTGGGTCAGTTTTGCGGGTATTTCTTTCCCACGTAAACGCTCGGCAGCTCCTCCATTTTCGGCTGTAAAGAAACCACTAATAATCCGGCTCAACGAGGAGACACACTGAAGAACTGATCTAAGAGAATCTTACTTCTGATTTCTGGTACACATTTTCCTGTTAACTTTTAACATATGTAGCCCGCAGGCATGCTTCACACAAATCTCCAGCATTCTAAGGAACCAATGATCAGCCAGAGAAACGTGTAAAGATTTGAGAACACGCGCAATTTTCACTTTATATGTTGTCGCTGAGTAGCTATTCCGAAGGTACTTTTCTCACCACTTGACTGTAAGAACATCTCTAATGCGGTGGCGCTCTGATAAAGTTACACATTTAATGAACACACCACCCTAAGGAATATTTCTTCAGATTTGATAACTGCTTCACTGGCATTCAAAGACATGCTAACTAGAGATTGGGAGTTGGAAATAGTTGAGTAGTTTATCTAATTAGAGATAGAAGAATCTCCAACAGTCTGTTCTACCTGAGTTCAACATGTATTTCAGTCTAGGCATGGGCCAGGTATAGCCGTGATCTACAGGGAGAATATCTGGTAACCAAACAATCAATGTGAACAAGCGCCTATCGAAGACATTCACACAACTCTGCTTATTCTTTTTTCTCACCTTCTACCTGATCGACTTCACGTCTTCCTCATTTGGACAGATCATTCTTTTGCATGTTATTGCTGTAAATTTTGTCTCTGAGTTAGATTTCTTAAGGAGAAAGATTTTTTTCTTTACCTTCTTTAATGACCCCCATGGTCCTTATTGCAGGGTTTAGAATTTAACAAGCACTGAACAAATGTTGGCTAGAATGTAGGATACTTCAGAAATTCTCATTTACCAATCAAAATAGATATACTAGCTAGAAAATATATTCCTATCAATTCGTTAAGCAATGTTTCAAAAGTATCTGAGAATATTTTTTAGAACTAATTTTGAGTTGTTTTCTATGCTTGAAAGTAGCACCATGAATTATCCTAAAAGTTATGACAGGATGAGAGTGACTTAAAGTTAAGATGGTAATTGAAGTTCACACTGCAGATTATAGCAATAATAGTTGTATTGGTTAGGATAATTAGTAATTTCCTTCTACGTGATAATAGAAGTAACGAAGGAGAGTGACTGCTGGGTTGACTAATTCGGTGATTGAAAAACGTCATCAAGTCTGAATATTTTTTACTCTTCAGCTCTGCTGTCCTTGGTGTGTTGGCTTTGTCTTTAGGTTGACTCCCTCATGGTCACAAAATAGCTGCTTGTATAGCTCACATCTAATTTCATCAACATTCTATGTAGAAAACAAGACTGCTTCTTCTTATACTTCTTCTTAAGAGAGAAAAATCTTTCCCAGATTTCTCCTCCCATTTCATTGGCTAGAATAGGTCACAAGATCAAATTTAAATCCGTTTCTGCCCCTGCCCACATGTGCAGCTGGAACTAGATCTCCCCGGAGAACCTGACCCTGAAGAGAAGGGTGAGTATATTGCTGGGGCTCTGTTATAAAGCAGGAAGAACATTAAGAAGGCAACGGGTTATTATCTGCTACGGTATGTGCAATTAAAATACAAAAATGGAAAAGACATAACTATTCCCCCAAACAAGATCCTCATGTTCATAAACTAGAAACAGAACAGAAGCACAGAGACACGAGTAGGGCTGCCTGCGCTGGTCTGCAAGGTATTAATTTCGACGTCTGTGAAGTTTCTCATGTGAAGTTGAGAACCAAATTTGTTTTACTTTTTGAAATTAGGAATTCGGATAGGATGCTCCTTCTTGTAAAAGGAGGCTGAAAAAGAAATGTAATGTCTGCTCCTGGGGCTGTGGTTTTCAAAACCTAATTACCTAGAAAGGGGACGGAAACACATTCGGTCTCCCAGGCCATGACCTGCTGAATCCATGAATGGGTCAGTAAAATCCCAACATCCTTTGGCTAAGAACCCCAGCTCATAGTGGAGTGCGGTGTCCCAACAGATACCAGCTTGTAGACTGTTTATTAATGATACATGCCTATCTAAATACAAAAATTAAGAGTACGCATTTATAGCTTTTATAACGATGTATATGGCCAAGATATACAAACAGGTGTATATTTTTCTTAGTAGAAAAAATATACATTTTTCTCAGTAGTTTATTTGTATTAAATTTTACAAAAGCATCAATCCTCCCAGGACAGGGAAACAAATTGCTCTATTAACACAGATTATTTGCAAAGCATTGCCCTAAACCACCAGCGTCAGACCTGGGCTGCAGCCCTGAGTGTTCTGGCCACCAAGATAGAGATAAATACGAAATCTCTAACAGGGAGAGAGACTCACAGACAGAGGTAAACACAAAAATTAAAATAAGAGTTTGCCACTCAAAAGAAGCCAGCAGACTAAAATCCCAAACACGTATGGAAAATTAGTAGCCTGTAACAAAATCAGTTTGGAAGAGGAATTTATTCAAGGTGAAATTTAAAAGAATAGCAATGCCTGAAAATGACTGTAAAATAAGTATACTTAGAATCAGTAATGAGATAAATAAAACATACTATCCACATAAGAAATAAAATTATGATAAGAAAATAATTATGAAGAGCTGGGTGCAGTGGTACATGGTTGTCATCCCAGCTACTAGGGAAGCTGAGGTGGGAGGATTCCTTGAGGCCAAGAGTTCAAAGCTACAGTGAGCTATGATCGTGCCTGGAAACAGCCACGGCACTCCACGCTGGGCAACGTAGTGAGACCTTTTCTCTAAAATACATATATATATGTATAAATATATATATATATAATCATGACATTAAATAGGAAAGGATGATATGTGAAGAAAACAATTAGAAATTCTGAAAATAAATCAAATTTCCATAGGTAGGGTAATCTTAAACTGGAAACAATCATTTAAAAAAAACAAACAATGACATAGAATTGAGGAGTTCACCATATATATGATAAGGAACAAAGAGATAAAAAACATAAAATAGCAGTTAAATAACATGATACATTGAGAAGCTCCAAACGACTTAGAAAAAAGAGTTTCAAAAGGAAAAAATGGGGCCACATAGGAAGGTACAATATCTGAAAAGATCATGACTAAGAATTTTCTTAATTTGAAGAAAGCCCTTAGTACTAAGAGAGTGGTCTCCCTAAAATGCTAAGGGAACTAATAAAAAGCCTTTTTAAACTGGAATTAAAATTCTAGACAAGGATGAAAAGGAGGCTGGGGAGGGAAATACACGGATAGTTAATGAAGGGTCTTGGTTTCGATGGAAGGAAAATAGAGCCGCAGACTAACTTTCGGATTTGTTAGAAATGTGAGAGTTACACAGGGATGTTAAACTTAGAAGGGAAGCCACTACAAAGGTAAGAAGCAATTGATAAATTCCTAACTAGCTGAGGAAATTTTTTAAAAAAGAGAGAGCGAACATTAAAAATAAAACAAAAACCAGGAAAGTCAGAAGTGGGAGAAGAAAAGAAAATGCACTGTAAATATAAAACAAAACTAAGTTGGTGGAAATTATTCCAAATGCATTGTTAATCATAATATATTAAACTCATCTACTAAAGGGCAACAACTATCAAATTGGATTAAAAAACTTCAAATTTCAAGAAGCATAGAAATTTAAATATCAAGCAATGGAAAAATGCTAGGCAAATACTGACTATAAGAAAGCTGATGCAGCAATAGTCCTGCTGGACAATATAGAACTGGAGACCAAAAAAAGCCTTAATAAGAATAAAGAAGAAGAGAGCAATCCAATAATGTGATACAGCATCATGCACGCGTGCATCCTTGACAACGTTATTTAATTATAAAAAATTGGAAAAATGTGGAAAATAATGGACTGAAAGAATGTTATTGCCTGGACATAATAGCTGTAAACATTTGAAAACATGTAACTAGAATTTTTTGTATGCACATTTATATAATATATATGATAATATATTTATATATTACATATTTATACATGATATATATTTATATATAATATACACATATTTATATTACATATATTATAATAACAATATATATTATATATATACTTTGCTATTAAGCATCTTTCCATATCAATCATCTATATATACTCATGATTAAAGTTTATGAAGTATACTACTGAATGGATATATCATAACTCATTTAGCCAATCTCTTATTATTAGATATTTAGATTTCTTCAAAAGTCTTCTCTATTGTAAACAACTCAAAGAATATCCATGGGCAGACAACACTTTTTCTACTATAAATACCTAAAAAGGCAAACATAAGACAGTGCCTTTGCGACACATCACTGTGTCGTCAACGGAAACTTTCCCTGGTGGTCTTGTAAGGGTGTGTATCTTGTCATCATTAACACTGGGCGTTATCTTTCTTTCTTCTTTTTTAATAAACATGAAAATAATATTTTTTTCAGCCTCTAGAAACAAAACAATATTTGATTACTACAAGAATTTCATACAGTTTAGGGAGATGGAAAAAGAAAGTAAAGAATACCCACAACCTACCAAAAGATATATAAGCTGTTAAAATCCCGGCGTGTGAGTTCCTAGAATGTTTTCTGTTTTACAAAATTTAGATTGCACTAGTTTTTTGGTTCTAAAATTAAAATAAAATTGACCTACCGAAAAATTCATTATTTTAGTGTCACGTTCTCTACGTTTTCACAAATGTATTTAATATATAGTTGGAAAATCACCACCATGATCAAGATACAGAGCCGTCCCATCACCCAGAATATTCTCCCGTACTTTCCTGTAGTCAGCTCCTCTCCCTACCCTTAACCCTATTTTCTGTCTTCAGAGTTTTGCGTTTTGTAGAATGTCACATAAATGAAAATCATATAGTGTAGAGCCTTTTGAGCCTGGCTTCTTTCACTTTGCATAATGCATTTAGATTGGTATCAATAGTTTGTTCCTTTTTATTACTGTGTTATATATATCAATATCTTTGCTAATTTATTGATTAAGAAAGGATATTTTCTTCTTTCAAAACTTTGCATTCATTTGATTACTAGTGAAATGAAATATTTTTGTATCAATAGTTTGTTCCTTTTTATTACTGTGTTATATATATCTATATCTTTGCTAATTTATTGATTAAGAAAGGATATTTTCTTCTTTCAAAACTTTGCATTCATTTGATTACTAGTGAAATGAAATATTTTTATATATTTACTAGGCATTAGAATTATTTCTAGAGGGAATCTTGCTGTCTCTCTTTAAAATATATCATGAGTTATGTTTTCTTTAATACTCTCCTCATCACTGCTCATCAGTGTTATGATTTTAATGTCTATTATTCGGAGGCTTAATTGACCAAGAAATCTTAAGTGGCACCATCTGTATGATGGAGAGTTGAGAAACAACCCTCTGAGAGATGAACATTAAGCCAGGACCTTAAACATCAAGTTGGCAGAGGCCAGAAGAAGGTGGTTCCAGGCCCTTCCACATGGGACGTAAGCAGAAGGGGGAGCTGGCAACCCGAAGGCTCACGTCTAAGGCCTCACTTCTACCTTTTTCGCCTTGTTCTCACGGTGGGAACTATTTCTCCCTAGTCAGCCCCAGAACCAATACAGTGAAAAGTAATGAGCTTGTATCAATAAACATTTACGAGGCCAGTTTCAGGCTAACAAACTAGGCCCCCCAGGCAAAGTCCATCCACCTGCCAGGCCTCGGAAAAGGGCCAGTCTTCCAGAAGTTTCTGCCATCTTTCTCTAGTGAGAATGTATATCCTGGTGGTGACAGGTAAGATCTTCAAAATCAGCTGACCCTGGGTTCAAATCCTGGCTCTGACCATAGCCTGAGAGACCTGGTACAAACTGCTTAACTTCCGGAACCTGTCTCTCAGCTATTAAAGAGGATAAAGACAGCTCTCACTTCCTTTAGAAGTCAGTGAGACTGGGTGTGTAACACGCCTAGGGCAGTACTTGGCACATGCTGAGGACTGGTTTCTCCAATGAATGGGAGTCATTGTCACCTTCACGTGAAGTAAGAGTGACCATCCTGGAGGGGCCTCCAGGGCTCTGGAGTTTTGTTTGCTCTCTTTCTTCCCAGCAGAGCCAAGAGGGAGAGAGCAAGAGGAGCTAGACAAGCTTTCATCAAAACTGGAAAGCTCAATGCTGTCTTTCAAATAATTTCCTGGCTGCACACTTCCTTCTGCTGGAATCGGAGCAATGCTCCACCAGCACCAAGCCACGGTCCCAGCTGGCCATCAGCACATCTCTGTAAAAGCGTTATCCTGACCTCGCTACCATTGCCCTTCGCAATGAGAAGTCTTCTCTAAGGACCCACAGACTGGAGCACAGGAACCAACGGTGTACTAATCTGAAGCACGATATGTTCCCTGACATGCATCTGTGCTCTTACCTTCGAAGAGGCAGTGTGGCCTGTAGTTGAAAGAGCATGAGATTTGGGGCTTGAAGGATCAAGGTTACTTCCTGTCCCTGAACCTCAGTTTCCTCATCTCACCCTCTGAGGACTGTGAGGAGATTTAAATGGGGGAAAAGTCACTGTAGACATTTGCTTCCCTTCTTTCTGTCTTCCCTGTTATAATTTATCATTTGCCTTTGGTTTACATCATGGGCCTTGGAATGCAGTCTCTCTCTTTTCCTTCTCTCCTCTCGTTCTTGGCCTGCTCTGTGATGAGAGTTGCTAGATTGATGGAGACTCCAGAGGGTCTGGGCCATGGGAGGTCTGCAGCAAACATGAAATTGTCTCTCCATCCTTAATTGTACAACTAAGTGCCATCTTGCTGCTGACTTGTGCTGATTGGTCCTACAGATGATGGCTTTTACTGGAGATGGCAACCTGCAAGGGACCTTCCCAAACGTTGCTGCCCACCTCTAAGTATCCTTCTATCATGGGCTGCTCCAGCCCTGACTATGAGCTCTGCTATACTGAGCCAGGCAAGTGAATTTTCATCAACCCATTCAGCACAGGGCTCAAATGCCAGAGGCATCTTTTATTCTTACCAAGATAGTGCCCTTTCTTTGGGGAAGGCAGGCCTTGGTGGTGCCCGTCTATTTTTTCTGGCTCTCGTGTTGACACTGGAGGCACCATCTTCAAAAGCAGTGTGTGCTTTTGTGTGGTAGGGAACCAGGAGGGGTCCAATTTTGCCATCAATCATATTTAATAGCATATGCTATTAATGTAATTTTGTTATTGAAGATTCCTAAATCTATTCAGTGGCTTGCACAAGACAATTATGGTTTTTGAAAAGTACATGCATGCAATCAGATATCACCTTTAATTAGAGCTGTAGCAATTAAATATGGTCATTATAAACGTAATATTATAAAATATTCATTAAATAACAGTTGATGTGGCATTTCTTTGATTTTGAGAAAAATGACATTGGAATCAAACAATGAGAATTCTTATTAATTATTTGGTGTCTTATAAAAGATTGTCTGCTAGGAGGATGATGTGAAAAGGTGTGGGGAAGGAAGCTTTTGACATTTTGAACAGCTTTCCTTTGCCTCCGAGCCAAGCAGGCTGGCGGTTTTAAGACCTACTCATTGCCCAGAGCAAGGCTGTCTGAGTTCAGGCTTCGGACCTGATTAACAACAAGACCTCCAGCTTCACGCAGCCTCCCTGCAAAGTCAAGGCAGGATCCTGAAACACGTTTGCATCGAGTTCCCATTGTGAAATCCACGTCTTTCTCCAGGAGCGCTTTGCTTTCAGATCATGAAAAAAATTGACGCGAACTCAATGCTAAAAACGCTTGCTGGGAGGAAATTTGTGGACAATGAGGACACGTAGGGAGAGAAACATCTCACATTCAACAACAGCCTAATCATATTTAGATGTTGGCAGGCAAATTTACTGAACTCTTATCAAGAATCAGGATGGCTTGATTAATCTTTTCTTAGTAATAAAAAATTAAGACAGAAATACATAAAATAGACTAAATAAATAAAGTAGTATTTTCTTCTTCCCCCAAATCTGCCTTCGTGCTGTTTTGTGTTTTTTGATGTAACCAAAAAGTAGAGAGATTTTTTTTTTTTTCCTTCCTTGGAAAAACTAATGGTCTCAGTTTATGTTCCTTTATTGTACGTTCTCTGGTCATTTTGTGACTTGTCATTTAAGAGCTGGGGAAAGGGGCTGCTTTGTATCAGGAGAAGGTTTCCACCGGTCCCCCAGCCTCATTGCAGCAAACATATTGGCTCAGGAGGGACACAGAAAGGAACGACAGAAGGTGAATAACGGCTCCTCCAACAATTTAGAATGTTTGAAGTTAATTATCCTACTCTGATGACTGGTTGTCTAGACATTTTAAGTATTTATTTTGTGGTGTCCCCTACAGTTCATAATTAAAGACCTAAAGGAAGGCTCCCGGAGGTTTTTACTGGCCAGACCAGAAATTACCCACACAACATACTGTGCATTGGCAAAACACAGGAAGAAGTTGCATTCCTTTTTTTTTTCATGCAGTCTGATCGGAGGCAGCAGCTCGAGTATTGACCGTCTTTGAACCACAGTGGCATTAATGAACCCGGCCGAGATCCATAAGACTCAGCTAAGGATCCCAGGTTGGGACTCGGCTTGTCAATGGTTCCTAAGAGACAGGATGGGAGTGGGACAGATCTGCTGGGGTCATGAGTTTCTTGATCTTCAGTCCCCCGGCTTTACCTGTGCGCCAGAGTCAGGGGCTCAGCGGGGGACACTGAACTGATATAGGCAGGGTAAAATTGTTCATTTATTAAATAATAGTGCATTCGATTGTTCATTTTGTTCGCTCATTCATTCTAAGAGTATTTTCTCAGTGCCCCATGTCCAAAGCATCGGGCTAATATTTTTTGAAAGAGGACAGTCATCTGGGTCTGCATCTTGACTTTGCTATTAATGAGATGTACGACCTCGGGCAAATTGTTTAACCTCTCTGATAGCCAGTTTGTTCATTTGTCCAGTGAGAATAATTATCTATTCTTGTAGGATTATTAGACAGATGAAACAAGATATAAAATTAGCTGAATATAGACAGTGCCTAGCTAGTAGTCCGTGATTAATCATAGTGGATTATTAATGCTTGCAAACGTTTGATAATGATAATTAACGCAAAAGTGTGAGGGTTGTGAAGTTAGTTCTATCTACCGGTGATGGTGTCTTCGGTTTGGTGATTCTTTCATAAGCCCGAGAGCTCCAAAATGAGTTGTGAAAAGTTTCAGCGGAGTCTTCTGTGCTAGTCCTTCCCTTTCATCTCGAAGCAGCACAAATCACCCAAATGAAGAGAAGCCAAACAAGGTGTCAAGTCATCCAGGCAGGTCGAGATCGCAAGGAGTTGGAAGGACCCAGACCCAGTTAGGCTTCAAGAAGACACAGCATTTGTGAAACAGGCATTCTGCTTTCACTCCGGGACTGTGCTTCCCTGTGTTTGCCTTCGGGCTTGGGTTCTTGGCTCCTTCTCCTGGAACCTCCCAGTTTTCAGATGAATACACACAGACACACACACACTCTCATACACACACTCACTCAAAAGGAGACAGAGCTTACGTGAAGCCTGGGGTGAGTGTGTCGGCCATTTAAATTCCAAAGTGTGTGTGTGAGAAGTCCGTGCAAATTCTAGTAGTGTTTTTTTTGTTTGTTTGTTTGTTTTGTTTTTTAATTTTAGTCACCAGAAACTGCCATTTTGTCCCCAACTCTTCTTTGGGGAATTTCCAGCTTCATGCATGGTGGTGCAGGGACACAATTCCAGTGCCATATGTAACATTCCAGGGCCACGCTCTCCCCAGTGGCTTCTCTGCACTCCAGGGGATCTCAAATGCCATGAGTGGTACAGTTCAGTGTAGACTTAACTCTTCAGACTTTTCTCCCTTTCTTAGAGCCAATGCCTCTGTTCCAGGCCTCCCTGCATTTGGCTGGAAAACTAAGCCATTTTGAGAAATTTCCAGAGAAGTAAAAAAATGACCTCATCACTCTTAACCACATCTGTTATGCCACCAGGATCAGTGTTTGCAAAGGCTACATTTGCAGGCTGTGTTCTCAGAGCCTCAGCGAGAAAGGTACTTTGGTTAAAGGCAAAGGCTCCTTCAGGTTCCCAAAACATAGCCCATGGCTAGAGGGTGGGCTAGAGACAGACAGATGGACAGGAAGACAATTGAGTGGATGAGTGAAGAAGCAAAAGGTTAAAGTTCTCTTCCAAGCAAAAGAGATTCAATCCAGGGACCTTTGTTGGAATTGTTGGAAAAGAGAAGCCATTTCCACAGGGATTACTAGTTATAAAGAAGATGCAAATTCAGAGTTAATGGGAATCACCACATGGGAGAGCCTGCCGGAGCCAAGGAAATGGAGACGGAGAAGGAAGGAGGGATAAAAAGAGACAGAGGGAGGGAGAAGAGGAGCAAGGTCCTGATGACATTGTCTGACAACCTGCTCCCAACTCCGTCTGAGCCCACTGCACCTCTGGACTTTTCTGCCATAGGAACCAATAAATTCCCTTTTACCCTTAAGGCTTTATGGTCACTTTCAAACAACAGTCCTGATTAATACAATGGTGGTGGGGGGTTAACTTTATTCTTGATTTTCTTTAGAAAACATAGCAGAAGATGACTAAGAGAAAAGGCAGGGAAATATGTTTTTATGGTAAGTTCTACAGCAATTTATATTCCACAGTGATTTTTAAGGGGTTGGAAAGCTAATCAGGCAAACAATAGTCCCGCCTTAAATTAAGATAAGCTGCTCTAAATGAGGTGGTTACCCCTGGCTTGGCTGAACGTTAGCACAGTGGGGAAGGGAGAAGTTATCTGGGAAGGGGCCCGAACAAGCAGGATTCTGATTCCTTTTTGTCAGGAGGGAAGGAGGCTGTGTTTTAATCTCTGTTTGAGCAAATAGGTCAATTGGTACCTTTTCTTTATTCTGACTGGCCTCTCTGAAATTAATATCCATCTCCCACTCTGATTTAGACATTGGGCAAATCCTCTCCTGGCTAAAAGTTGACTGAGATCGACTATTAGAATATCCTCCTCGAATTATGTCCGAAATATTTCTCTAGGTAGGAAAAAGTGAATTTTAAATAGCTCTGATATTTTCCCCTTTGTCTTATCAATACTGCCTCATTTCAACATGGGGAGGCCAAATGGCTCTCGCTTCATCCCATAAATTAATGATTCTTCAAATCAATTTAATCTGGAGCCTAATAAATTTTCTTAATGACAAATCAATGTCAAAAATAATGAAAGAAGGAGTGATTCAGTGTGTCTGCCCCCCAATTTCTACTTCCCTAAGCAGAGATGTATTATCTGAAGGGCAGATTTAGCATTTTCTCTTTCTACAATGCGTGACACTTTTTCCTATGCAGGGTGAATCGTCAAAGACAGGAATACAGATTTCTTGCACTTCCTGCAATCAGACATTCATACCTACAACATTTCCTTTCTTGTGCTTTTTAAAGCCTGGGCACAGAGTGAGCATCAGAGAACCAAGTTTGGTGTTCCCTGCTCAGGCAAACAGACACTAACAAAGGATGGTGAGTGTGTGTGTAGTACGTGTGTTACTGAAAAAATTTGAAACAATGTTGATAGGTTGATGTGTGAAGGTACGTAATATATTAACGTAATAGAGTGTGCAATGGAGAAGACGGCTGGGAAATGAACAAGATAGCCCCTTGGTTTGTTCCCGCTAATCTGAGTTCTATTGCTATAGACAAATAAATGATGATTCTATTACACTAGCACTTTTCCCATCTCCAGATACTTGGTTGATAATCCCTCCAAAATTGGCCAATACTGAGTAGGCGCCTACTCACGATGCGTCCATGCCATGATTGAATCAGGTGCTGCTGGTAGTCAAGAGCTTAAGTCTCAACCTCAAGAAACGTGCAACCGAGCCCAGGGATCCAAATCTAACACATGCATGACAATTGGAAAAAAAGGTATATGCTGATAATGATGCCACACTTTCAAGTTCAGAGTAGTGCGAGAGGCCAGTTGTGAAGCAAAATAGAAGGAGGAAAGTCTTATTTAGGAGGTTGGGATGAAAGACTTAGGAAACAGGGCATTCCAAGAGGAATTGAGTGAGCTAACTGAAGACACGACTCCAATAGACATTAAAGTGAGCTCCTTGTTGGCTCATCCCCGTTCTGGTTGGGAAGAGGGCCCATCCTATATGATGATTTACTTTTTTTGGAAACTCCATGCTGACTCTTGAAGGTGTGCTGGGCTGGCGGAAGTATTTTTGACCACGTTAGGTCTTGCTTCGAAGTATTCCATTTGTAAAGGACAGTGGAAATATATTCTCTATGCATTTATCTTAATTCTCTAAACTATCTTCAAGTTGAACTGAAAGATATGGGAATAGAAAGTACCAGACGAGATGATCTCAGGAAAATTTTGAGAGAAAGATCTCCTAGAAGACTTAGAATTGGGCCTTCTCTTCCAGGGTCATGAAACACACCTCATGTGTCCACCGTAAAGGATGTGTTTAATAATACTTATTCCCTTTCCAAGAGCAAGATTCAAAACAGCTCAACCTTTCCCTTCTCAGAGATGAACATGGTCAAATATTTAAGGCTAAAACTTGCCTTTACGCTTGGTCATCATTTAGGATGGTGAGGGTGGGGCAGGGGGAGAAAGCTCAGTGCCAACCTTGGCCACTTTGAGATGCTAATTTTTCTCTTAGACATTTAAGTAGAAACCAGGTGAATTTATGACAAATTAGATCAAGCACTCAGGGCATGGGACCTAAACTTGGCAGCCAAACCTACACAGCATAACTTTTTGGGAATATCATTTTGGGTGATATCATTGATGGTTGACTTGCTCTTGGATCAAGATGATCCAATAATGTTACTGACAACTCTGTTGACTGTTTCCAGTAGAATAGTGGATTTGTACAGGTTAGAGGCAGAGATAGGACAGAAATGACAAATGAAAACCAAGGGAGATCCATTCAGAAGATTTCCTCTACATCATCAAGTCTTAGAGGGCCATTGATAGCATTCTTATTGCTTATCGAGTGAATATTCAAAATCATGATTTGGAAAAAGAAGCATCCTAATTGAAGTCTGCTATCCGCAAAGCATGTGTGTTTTCCGGTCTACCATGCATCTGCGCAAGACGTATAAAGTCGTTCCAAAGCCAGAAGCATGAGAGCCACCTTACCCTAAGCTCTTCTCCACATCCCACTCCCTCTGAACACCTGGTATAGATATCTCTGCCCCAGACTTAGTCTTAGCTCCCTATGCTCCCATCTGCAATCTAAACTGTGGATGTGTGCACCATTGCAATGGGGTGTGTGTATTTTTCTTACTTTACATTTTTATTATTTTGCAAGTCTTGCTTAATCAACAAGGTGGACCCTCAGAGCAGGTCAGGGCTACACTGAAGCTGGGATATTATACCTGTTTCAGATGCTGTGATGCCAGGACAGACACCCTGGAGCTACTCTAGCCAAGGACAGCAGCATGTGCAAGAGATTCAGGGAATAAAACATGATTCCAGGCCTTGGAGAGAAATCTCCTGACACTTAAAGATTCATGGGCTGGGAAGGCTGGACTGAGCCCGGGTGAGGCAGGAAGGCAGGAGGATTCCAACGGCATCCCAGTTTTTAGTCTTTCCTAGTGCCATTCATGTCACCTGTGCGTGGGGGCTCCCTCAAGTACACTGGAATCATGGTCCTCCCTAGAGCAATAGCCCATGGCTGGCCATTGCCTAGGAGGCACACCACACGTATGCCTAACTTACGAGGCCTCCCAGAACACAGCAGCCTGCCCCCCCCCCCCCGTACCCCTGTCTGCCTGCCATTTCCCTACCCCAGTTGGCCTTCTCACCAGCCCAGCTTCATCACTGGCTCAAGTTCACTTAAACTACGCCACTGTGTATACTGTCTCCTGAAACACTCTGCTGGGCTACTCTGCCTTTTTAACTCCTACCCATCCTTCGAAACCCAGATCCAATCTTACTTCCTCTCTAAAGTGTTCCCCAACAATTGTCAACCCAACTGACTCTGAGTCTGACGCAGGCAGCCTTCTCTTTGGCTGCAGGGGAACTCCGCCCTAAATTACCACTCGATGATCCCTTGGGAGCCCACGTCGTCACACGAGACAGATTTTACAGTTTCTGGATTGCTGTTGCATATCTTCGAGATCCATGCCGCCCCCTTCCCCCTTGCCCAGTGGTTAGCAGCGTCTGAGGCTCCAACCAGCCGTCTAATCCCTGTTCAATCCTTACTCATTTCACGGTGCTCTCCAGATACCCCGCAGGTGAACACATTTCTTTAAATGGATGTGGAATAAAACGTGGTTTCTTGAGCAATTTTTAAAGACTGACTATTACTACCGCTTTTGTTTTATTTAAATGCTTACTAAGCAGCAGCTATTTATCCTAGGCACTTTATGTCAACGATCTCATTTAATCCTCCCAACAATCCCATGAGACCAGGGAATTGAGTGAGGCTCAGAGAGATTAAGCAACTTGTCAAAGGTCACACTGGAAATAGCAAAGATGAGATTCAAATCCAGCGAAGAACATTTATTTCCCCAGCCCCTTAGTGGCAGCTTCTGCTCTAGGTAGGAATTTATTCTTTTGCCCCTCCATTCTCCTGCTGTTGTAGCAGAAATCCAATTCTTCCTTGTGACTCTCAGACCTGGAAAATGGACCCTGCCTGCTCTGTGCCAGCCACTCTGGGGCAGAGAAGCCGGGTTACAAAGGACCCTCGGAAGAGCAGCTTCCGTCCATGCTGCGCGCGGTGGCCTGGAACCTCTGCAGCGCTCCATCTTCCTTCTGCGTCCTCCGTGTCCCTGTGCCCCTCCTCCACCGCAGCCCCTGCCCCGCCATTAATGAGAGTCAGAAGGAGGGAGAAAGAGGACTTAAAAGCCCAATTCCTTTCTTATTTATAGGTCTCCACCAGAGGACCAGAGGCGAGGAGTGTGGTCTCTACCCCGAAGCGAGGAGCAAAGCTCTCGTAGGGGGCTGGGTCCTGGCTGGGCTCGGCCTGTGACCCCTTGTGCCTTAATCTCCCCAGCTGTACAATTAGGTAAAAGTTGGGCTACAATGAAAACCAGATGTTCCATCAGGAGCGAAGTCTCCTGGGCCAACAAATTAAATAATAAATAAATGCTTTCGGTTTTACTAGCAACTGGCCATTCCGCACCTCCTCCCAGGCTCCAATTAGAGGACTCCTGTTGTCTTGTGGAGTTTTAAAACCCAAGCAGAAATAAGAAAGGGTCCTGCAAAACCAGAAATGCTTGCTAGTTTTGATTTTTATTTTTGTTGATTGTTGGCTTCAGTTTGGTTTTACGCCATGTTGCAAGCCTGTTTGTGCAAAGCATCGTGAGTTTAATTTTACACTCTGGTTTAAAAGAGGGGAGCGGTTAACCAGGTTGTAACCCTTTTTTAGTAATTTGAGGGACACTGATTCTGGGACTTTTTTTTTTTTTTTTTTTGAGACAGGGTCTTGTTCTGTTGCCCAGGCTGGAGTGCTGTGGCCCAATCATAGCTTGCTGCAGCCTCCAACTCCTGGGCTCAAGCGACCCTCCTCCCTCAGCCTCCTGAATAGCTGGACCTATAGGCACCCACCACCATGCCAAGCTAATTTTTGAATTTTTTGTAGAGACAGGGTCTCACAATATTGCCTAGGCTGGTCTTGAACTCCTGGCCTCAAGCAATCCTCCCGCCTCGGCCTCCCAATGTGCTGGTATTATAGGCATGAGTCACCATTCCTGGCTGATTCTGGAACATCTAATGTGTAAAGTACTCTATGGATTATAGACACGTAGTCTGTATTTCTCTCATTCTGCCCGAAAACCCAAACCACACCCAAAACCAAACCAGAAAGACTCAGCTCTAGGAAGAACAGCACTGTGCTTGGATTTCTAACAACAGACATTCACTTGAGAATCTCTCTAAAATGTTTATATCTGCTTTGCTGCTTTAGCTTATTGTTTCTAGATAATCTGCTTAGCTAAATGCAGAACTTGAAAAGCCTCAGACACATTACTGTCATTCATTCCTTCATAAGCGAACTCATTCATTCATTTGGCATCTATTTACTGAGCACCTATTATGTGCTCCACACTATTCCTGGCACTGAGGGACCAGCTGCAACTTAGCAAAGTTTCTGTCCCCCCAACAAAAGAAGACTGAAGAAACAAAATTCTAATTTTACATCTTGGTTAAGCATTCGTGCCCCAATCATTACTATTAATATTTAACCCTTTAAAAAATTCAGGAAAGCACATACTGCCTGACAAAAAAGTTACGCAACGAGTGACTATCACACAAATAGTCAATAGTGGCCAACGGGAGCTAAGCTTTCTGACAACACAGTCACACTCCCATTTAGTGCTCGTGGCACTCACTAGGTGCCAGGCCTGGGGATAAGCATTCTGCATGTCACCTCGTGTTAGTTCACTGCTTTAGAGTCGGGGAAACTGAGTCTCCAAGGGCCCTACCTCCTGAAAGCTCTCCCGTTCCTGACAGCCCCCAGGACACACGAGGCAATGTGCAGGAACAGTCGCACTAATATCTGCGTATATTCAGAGCCTACTCTCTGGGAGACACTGCGCCGGTGACGCTGTCTGTGTCGCCTCTTTCCACCACCGCTGCATCTCTGTAAGGTCAAGGGTGCAACCCCCCTTTCACAGCGGAGGAAACACGGCTCATCAGTGTGAAGTGACTCGCCCCACGTCGCACAGCGAGTAAACATCTGGCCAGAATTCCCACCCAGGTCTCTCTGACGCCAACGCCAGCTTCCGTCAACCCCCTCTAAGTTTCATGTTTTATAAGCGAGAGGGAAGGCTGGGACTAAGAAAACAAGTCTCGATGGCGTTATGTAGCTCCCTCAACTCTCAAGACAGGCTCCGGGGGCTCCCGCGCGTGTCCCTGGAGGGCAATGACTTTCTCAATGAGCCAAAAAAGATGCTGAAGTCTAGGATGATTGTGCTCTTTTCCTACGGCCTCGTGGCAAATTCAAACACGGAGGAATTTCTTGGTTCTGTCGTTGGTTGATTTCTGTCTGAGTCACTGAGTAGAAACACGTGCTGGTGTAGCATCCTCTAGGGGGTGCAGAGCATGAGGGGGTCACCTGTGCGCCTCTCCCCCTGTGTCCTTCAGCATAGCTCCAAACCCAGAGCCAAGACCGGGTCCTAGTAAGATACGCCTGATGAGGATACGGGGCCTTTGTCCTCTATATTTTGTCTTGTTTTTGGTATTTATCAAAAGGAACCTCCTACCAAACAGTAGTGGTTTTTGACAAATGTCTACTCATGTAATCACCACCCTAGTCAAGACACAGAACATTTCCACCTGCCCAGAAAGTTCCCTTGTGTCCCTTTGCGGTCATACTGCACCCCCACCTGTCCCAGGTGATGGCCATGTCATATTTCCTCCCCGCTCTCTCTTCCGCTCCCTCCTTTTTATTTCCTTCTCTCTGGATGGTCGTGTGTTTTCCTCGTATGAAAGCTGGTGATCACAGATTGCACATTCTCTTGAGTGGTTGTCCTTTTTGCTTGTTTTCCTTCAATGTCCTTACTTGGCAAAATAAAAAGTTCACAACCCTGGGTCTGCAAATTTTACTGGTCTATGAAATCTAAAGATCTAATTTCCATAAGAGCGGAAAGAGTTTGCTTGATTGGGAGCGTGAGAGAAAGTATGATGGAAAAGAGAAGTTACTGGGGAGAAGGGCTCAGCACTCTGTTCATAGGACGACAGATGCTGAGCTAACAAAGTCGACCCAAGGAAGGATCTGAACACCCTGTCAGAACACCCTGCTATGCTCAAGGAGAGTGTCAGAAGCTGGTCCTGAAATTCATCCCCAGGCCCCCTCTGAGTTCCCAGGTGACCTTAGACCGTGGCTGCTCCTCTCTGAACTCACTATACTTACCTGTGAAGTCGACTGGGTTAGTTAAATGATTTCTGCGGCTTGATTTCTCCTCTGGCCAGATTTGGATTAATTGGCACTGATTTCCCTAGAGCTGTTCGAGGTCTGAACTGCAGGCTAGCATTTCCAGCCCAAAGTAAACACAGTTCGAAACATCGGGCTTCCAACCAGTTCTGTCTAAAGTTTCCTTCCACCTCTTTCTGGGAAGCAATCAAGAGGTCTCTTTTCTAGGAGACTGTAATTTGTTGAAAAGCATTTGATTGTTGTATTGAAAGGTTGCACTGTATGTGTAAAAAGGTGTTTATGAGGCTTCGTACAGTATAGTTAATAACCAACCAAGACCAGAGCCTTTATAACAGGGACCCTGGCTGCGAGCATCTATACTGTGCCTAACCGAGGCCCGCGAATGCATAATTACAGTGGCTGGTGGTCTGGAATATAAACCTAGGATGCCTGCAGCAGGCCTGCAGGGCAGCCTGCTCCTCCGTCACCAGTAGCACTTTGTGTACCTTTCTCAGTTTTGCCAGAATGATGCCTCCATACTCTTTCAATCCAGCACACCGGACACCTGCAAATTCTAAGCACCAGGCTGCAAGGCTGGCCGAGCAAGGTGCGTTTTCAGATGCACCGTGAGCCAACAGCCGGGCAGCAATCCGTAGCAAAACCAGTTTCGGTGTTTGTTTACTCATGTAGGGAAACTGATGGCTGAAGAACCAACTGCCATTTCTTGCCAGGAATAGGGAAACAGCTTCTTATGAGGTTTCCCAGTTTCTGCTCTGCCTCCATGCCCCAATCCTGCCCCACACTGCAGGTAGCGCACTCTCCTAAACATGCAGCAGTCTCTTTAAAAAGCCCACTGTTCTCTAGGACAAAGCCCACCCTCCCAGGAATGGACTTCAGAGCCTGCAATTCTTGCCTGTGCTGACTTTCCCGCCGCTCTGAGCACCACGCTGCCTCTTCCTCCCTGGCCTCATTTCTTGCTGACCTTCTTTTAAGTCTCTTCTGCCTCGGACTCCCCATGTGAATTTGGGCATATGCTATTCCTTCAACATGAAAGATCCTTCTTCTCTCCCATCCTCCCCCAATACCCAGTCCCCTTCTCTGCCGGGCGAACTCCTATCCAGCCTTCAAATCCCAGATCAAATGGTGCTTCTTCTGGGAAGCCTTCCCTGATGTTCTGGGCCAGGTCAGGTCCCCTATTTGATTCATTTATTTTTTATTCCAAAATCATGGCATAAAGACCTACTATGTGTCTGACATCGAGCTATACAGTTTACAGGAAATAACTACTTATGAAATCTGTACTAAGAATATCCTCATGTTAAAAATGAGGAAGCTGACGCTCAGAGGAAGAAAGTGCTCGGCCCAGGATGCGGGGCGCTGGTCAGAGATTGAAGAGAATCCACTGATTCCAAACGCAAGTCTTCATCATGACATCTCACTCTTAGGTGGAGGAAAAAGGTCTAAATGGCAGGCCTAACACTGAAATATGTAAAATATATCCCCCCCAAATGTTGGAAACAAATGTCGGAAGACTCCAATGAAAGACACAACCTGTTAATAGTGATTGTCACCTGGTGGTGGCTCTGGGAGTGGATCGCATTTTCCTTTCAGATTTTCTCCAGTTTCCTAATTTTCTATCCTGATTCCCCATTAAGAGAAAAATGTTCAGCTTCAAAAGAAATTTAAGGAAGCAAAATGTATGTTTTCTAGAACATTATAACAGTCTTAGAATTAAAAAAAATAATACCACCCACAATATCACCACCCCAAACAAACCAACTGTTTACAGTTTTGTCTTTGCCTTCCAGGGCTCATCTCTTAAGAATATTTCACTTCTGTAATTTCTATAATCATGGTGTTCAGCCTGTTTCAGAATTCTGTCCTTTTCACTTAGTATTTCATCCTGATGATCACGTAAACAACAGTGCAACATTCCATCCACGTGAGCCTTATTTTGGAGTCATCAGTGGAATTCTGGAATTAACAACATCTCCGAGACCAGCGTTCCTAACGTTCCTCCTTCCCTTCAGTGATTTAGCTGTTCATCTCGCAAACATGTTTGCATGCTTACCGTGCACCAAGCATGCGTCAGGTACACTTTATCTTACCTATGCTACATGACAGCCAGCTCCAGCAGAGAGCAAAACAACTTGTTACTCAAGAAATCTTTCATAGACAGTAGGAAACTTCCAGAATTAAGGACATATTCTAGAAGAAGCCAAGGATTTGGGCCCTGAAGATTTTTCCCTCTCCTTTGGTACATTTTAAATGATAAAATTCTATAGAACTTTAAAGCTTATAGAATTCTTTCTCCTCCACTATCACTTTTAATTTGCCGGAATCTGGACTGCAGGAGGAATTACCCCCAAATGGGGAGACTGAGGTCCCAGGAGGTTATCGGATTTTCTCAGTCTCTTCATCTGTGAAAAATGGGACCATATCACACACATGACATTGTGTTTTGACTTGATTTTCTCACATATTGATATGTCTTGGTGCTGTTTCTATACCAGAGCACACCTCGTTTTTCTAAAGAGTTATAAATTATTCTACAGTATGGATGAACCATAATTTATCTAACCTGTTTCTTATTGATGGACATTTATGTTGTCTCAACATTTTCATCATTTTGATTCTGCAATAAAATATCCTCAAGTGGGGCATGGTGGTTCTGTCCTGTAATCTCAGCACTTTGAGAGGCCAAGGTGGGAGGATTGCTTAACATCAGGAATTCGAGACCAGCCTGGGCAACATATTGAGACCTTGTCTCTACAAAAACATAAAACATTAGCTGGGTGTGATGGTACATGCCTGTAGTCCCAGCTTCTCAGGAGGCTGAGATGGGAGGATCACTTGAGCCCAGGAGTTTGAGCTATGATTGGGCCACTGCACTCCAGCCTGGGTGACGGAGTGAGACTCTGTCTCTAAAAAAAAAAACCCATAATACTTCTTTGAACAAACTTGAGTATATTTCTGTAAAAGCGGTCTTTGGAAATGTACATGGGTCAT